>VXAV01001768.1:117654-134643 GCA_013399715.1 Alectura lathami
TTCATGAGACTCTCTTTCTACATTCAGGGGCTCGTCAGCATGATTACTCTGATCTTGCCACGTTGAATCTATATTAATAGTGCAATGTTTACAGAGCTGGTCCCGCAGAGCTTGAACTTGGGCAATCACTAAGTTAATAAGCGCACATACTACTTGGTTAAAGATCTCCAGATGTTTATACTCCTTGAAACAGCACAGACATTGTCTGTAAGAAAAGAGAAAAAGTAAAACAAAAAAAAAAAATCCTTAAGTAGCTAAAATCAGAACAACTAGAATGACAAACCCATTAAGACTGGACTCTGTCAATATTGATTTGAAAAGGGGAAAGAAGGGACAAATTTCAAGTAAACATCCCATAAACCTCCCATTATTTCCAAATGAATTACACAAAAGGTATCTTACAGGTAAGGTCACTGAACTACTGAAACTGTGTTCTTGAGTATGTTCCTGAACCCCTTTCCTCACCTGGTTTTCTCTATCACTATTGCTGCACTCAGCCACACAACATGCATGTTAACTGTGGAGGCCTTTTTTTTTTTTTTTTTTTTTATTCACTTCCCTGAGCCCAGCCCCTAACCCATGCACATCCCATCCATANCATTTTTTAAATGAGCATTTAAGCTCACTTCCTTTATCTGCATTTGGATAGACAGAAACCCCATGCACATTAGGATCCATATGGGGAAAAAGCAGTGTCGAGTTTCTGCACTATTTTCTTCACTTGTAGACTCGGATGATTCCTCTAAATGTCTACTGAGACACTGAGAACTGAAAAGAACAAGGGGAAAACTACAAATCACTGCTCTGCTAATATCATAGGAAAGCCAACCCACTTATCAAGGCTGTAGCTGTGGGCTAGGATAGCTAGATATGGCAAAGACATTCTGGGTATACAAACACCCAAGATAGACAACTCCAGAACCTATCGTCTGGGAACATTTGGCCCTTCTATACAAAAGGTGTTCAATATTCCCCTCAGAGGATCTAAATCCTAGAGAAAGTAGAGAAAAAAGCCATCAGAAAGCAAACAGGCTTCAATGAAGGCAAAAATTTTAAGTTACATGGCTGTAACAGAATCTTTGAGATGGACTCAAACTGTCATTCAAACTCCACTCAGTGATGCAACTGTTTGATTCAAACTGCAGCCCTCTTCCCGCAGAGACCTTTCTCCTGTTGCATGCAGCACAATGGACTTCAGTCCATAACCAGAGCTCTCAGCTACTACAGTAACATAAAAACTACACACCCCATTTCAGAAAAATTAGCAGGTTGAAAACAGGGCAAGAAAGCATCATAAAGAAGAGATCAATAAAACCCTCTCCCACAAAGCAATGCATTTAATCTGAAAACTGGGGCTAGGTAATAATTTGTGAGAAAGAAAAAAAGACAAAAACTCAAAACTATGACAGGCAGAGGGTACTACCTCTCTCTGAGGGAACACAAACATGGCCTCAAGCACTTGAAGAACGTACATTTTGAACACAGGTTGTTTTTTTTCAGCAGGTTAAACAACGTTAATATTCAGCATTCCCTACTGCCAGCACAGGTACAATAATAGAAGCATCTAAAACTTCTGGTGCTAAGCAGAAAGAAAAAGCAGCAGAAAGAAAAAGCCTTTTAATATCATGTAAGTGGAGTGTCTTCACCCATTTGAAAATACATTCTCATGATTCACTAGTAAATGAGCACCTTAACTCACTGTACAGCATGTATTTTATGAGGAAACACTATATGTATTTTATGAGATCTAATATTATCAACACAAACTCATTCAAAAAAATAAATACCTTTGTGTCCAGGAATTGATGTAAGCAAATATCTTGAGCGCATGTTCCTTTCTGAGCTGCAACCCATCAGCACCTTCTATGTCAGATACTGTAGGAAAAAAAGAAAATATTACTGGCAAAAAAAGCTATGCAACTTCTATACCTCACTTGCAGACTGCCTCTGCTATTCGAGTAGAACACAAAGCATAGCTTGGAAAATTAAGAAATATGCTTCGTAATAATAAACACCCGTAGTCAAGTTACAGTAACTTTAAGTCAAAGGATTTTCAGCATGAAAATAACATCCAAATAAATTACGTTTTCATATTAGAAACTGAAACTTCCAACCCAATCTACCTACTTCTTGCTTTTGGTAAACAGAGATAAGGCGTCAATGCAACCAACTTTAGAACAGAAATGGCACAGCAATATTGGATACTGCTGCTAACCTTGGCTGCCCAGAACAGCCCTCTCTTCTCATGCAATACCCCATATTCGACCTGATTAATGGCAACCTCTCCAAGCAGATAAAATGGAGCTTACAATTCACACAGGATGTCCCTGGTTAGTTTTCCTGTTCTTTATACAGACATTTTTGATTTTAAAAACTTCATTCCTTAGCTACAAGTGACAGACAAGTGTTTCAGAACTGGATGCTCAGAGAAAGGTTTTAAAATCTATATAAGAATCAAAATAGCTGAATGTACAAGACAGCTGAGCATGAAGCACTCTTCATAAGCTCCACTGGGAGCTACTGATGGATGTGCATTTTCAAATACGAATCTTCAACAATGTCACTCATTAACCAGCTTAACTCTTCCCCCTTTTTTAGAAGTATGCGTTTTGAGACGAATATGAGACCTTAACTTCCTTTTCCTGATCAGATAAAGGCTGGAAAAAAGAGACTATCAAGATAGGAACAGATGTGCAAACTACATGAAAGTTATTTCAGGCCGTTCAAGCTGACGATTGTTACCTTCAAACATAGCCATGCCTGTACTGACATTTAACCACAGCCAATCACTAACTGGCAAAATACGCCTTCACACTCGTGAGAACCAGACACCAGAACTGCTGTGTATTGGATTCAAAACCAAAAGCTTTCAGTGAGGAACACCAAGCGTCCCACCTTCACCCCATAAAAAGCTTACACACTCTAACAAGCCTCACGCAGCAGCAGCTCACATCTTCACTTGCACCAACCAGCTGCATGCACGAGGGTGCGGGGTTCTGCCTGCTGCCCAAGTCTCCAACTACCAACGCAGGCCTCTCACTCCTCCCTGCCCTAAGCTTCCAACCCAGTTCTGCCATTACCTAATTACTACGCAAATCAAGGATGCCAGGGTTCCTTCTGAGCTGACCATTCCGTGCATAACAAAAACAACTGACCTATTCATTTCCATCTTCCACATGGTAACTTCAAGTACCACGTGCTTACAAAGCTACTCCACAATCAAGCTTTCGGGAAAGGCGCTCCAACCCCTACCTTAATCTCTTCGCCAGCATCAGCCTTGCACGGTCCTACGGAATCTATCAGTACAGGTTTCCAAAAGCTAAAGCTAACGAAATTCAGCTGGCACAGATCAGGAAGTAAGGCTGAGACCACCACCACTCCAGGAAAATCCCACAGGACAAGTAACGGTCATCTCTGAAATAAGGCTGTTGCATACGCACCCGTGCACGTGTGTGCGCAAGCACATATATCCCACATACAGACACTCACGGACACACACACAAATATGCTAAGAACAGTCTCAGCGGGAGACCATCGAACAACAAAGATCACTGTTCTGTCTCACTCTAAGCAGGCTTTGAGATCCCCACGTAACACCAGCAGAACGCACAAAACTGACAAGCCGGCTGGCGGATGGGTATCACTTGACACTCCTCTTTATTTTACACACCACAAATTACCAAGACACTTGGCTAAGGCCAAAGCACAGCACCGAGGAAATCTTACCATAACAGGACCAATCCCTAGCTGTAGGGATCTTACAGCGAAAACCAAACAAAACCCAACACCACCGTACCAAGCTGAGTTAAGTTCATCAAACCTTAGTCTCCTAAATTTGTTAACTCTTTCATTAGGATGAAGTCTTTCAATTCATTAAGATGAATTTCATTAAGATGGATTTCTTTTGACATGAGAGTACTGAAATTCAAATAAACTGGCTCCTCCTTTGAGCAGCGGCTACAACCGCCACTTGAAGCGCACGGATTCTAGAGACAATGGAAATACTGAAGCTTCTGCTCCTGGGTCAGAAAAGAGAGGCATGCGCGCGGCTCGGAGGAACTTGCTGCTTCCCTGTCTGTGCACCCTGCATCTCACACACGTGTAGGCCAGCTTCGGTTCCCTTATTGACTGATCACTGCTAACTAACACAGCGGCAGCGTTCTTCTATTTTGTGCACCTAGCAGTAACATTGCTCTTGTTTGTGCAAGCACTCAGGAAGCTCAGAACAGGAGCAGCCACACAGAGGCCAGCTGATCTCGGGTGACCCATGTCTGCACCACTGCCCAAGGGGGAGCAGAGCCCCGAGGCAGGCCTCTCCTGCTGGACCTCAGCTGAAGCTCCGTTAGCCCTTAGCAGAAATGACATTTTCCAACACAGCTGATTCACGTTCTCAAAACCAGCACTTAGGTTTAAGGCTTCAGAGCTCCTGGCTTACTCTGAACACCAGCTTCGTGGATACTCCTGTTTTACAGTAGCATCTCTCTTCAGGGCCACGTGCAGCTTGAAGCGCAGCAAGAACTGCTTACAAAGCCTTCCTAATGGTTCTTACTCAAAAGAAGTGCATAGTTATAGTATAGTAATAATTATTTTGGAGTTTGATTTGTTTTGTGTTGCTTTCTTAAATCATCTTCTAAGGCGTAAGCTTTCGGATGCTTTATTTTTAGGACTTAAACAATGTAATGGTTTATTCAAGTAGCTCAGGAGAGGCCAAAGCACATGATGCGCTGCTACATTTTCACTTTGACCACTTCAGGATATTAAAAAAAATAATAATTCCTTGCTGTTTTTTTCCCATTTTACTTTGTTGGCCTTAAATGAAAACACCTTCAACAAAAGGGCGATTTGTTAAAGGTATTTTACAGTACTAGAAACAACACAATCCCCCAGACCAAGAAAAAGTCTATTAATAAAGCTACTAAAACCAGAGAGTGAGAGAAGATGAGAAAAATATGTCAACTGCAAAGAAGGGGGCAATATAATTTCAGCTGTGACCAAACGAAGCTCAGGCCATAAGTGCATTTTTAGCAAGAACTCCAGAGCTGGAGGAACAGGCTGTAATTAGACCTCAAGGACAGCTATCACGCTAGACTTGGGAGGAATATCTTGTATCCAAAGGTCACTTATCACACTGAGTCTAAAATCACATGGCAAGCAAAAATAATAATGTTAAAAAGTATTTCCTCTACTTTCAGAAACAAAATAAAAAAGTAGGAAGTAAAGAGAAAATACTTTAGTAAATAAAACTGCAATTTCTACATATTCACAACGGGGACGAGCTGTGGTAGCACACGGATTCTGCTCCCTTCCCCCCTCCTCCCCCATGCCTCACCTAACACAACATTCTCATGGGAACGAAGAGATCACCTTCAAAATGGATATTATTCTCAGAAAGAATAGAGGAAACAAGAGCCATGCAAAACAAAATCTTGGGGACAGTAACACTAATCTTAAGGGAGATATACACGTAACCTTGCGCACAATGACCACTGCTCGAAGTGACACAGCAAGTATTTCTGTATGTCTGCATGCATGAGATGTTTTCTGCCATTTGTAGGAGGTTTTGTTTAAGATCAACAGCAAATAAGATGACAGCTGTGGAGCTCAGCCTCTCCCATTCCCTTTTTCCTTTATCTTTTTGAACTCCTCCCTTCTTAAAATTAAAAAATATTCATTGTGGCCTTAGATTTATTCACCAGAGTTCTTCTGGACCTTTACAATGCCCCCGCTGATGAGGACAGCACCACCTGCAAGTTCAATGGCAGAAATTCAACTACCCAAGCTTCCCTACAACTTTTCAGTGAGGAAAATCTTCTTTCTTCTCCCCAGCATCCACGAAATAAAAATGCCCCAGAACACTGACCAGGTATACATAACTAGAGAGTGCTGGAATGCTACACAGAACGCACTATCATTAATTAACAAAAAAAAAAAAAAAAAAAAAAAAAAAAAAAAAAAAAAGCAAGCTAGTTAAAGCTAGCTAGTTCTTCAGAATAAGAAATATTGTTCCAGGGCCAGGTTAAAGTATGAAAAATCAGAGCTATCACTCAACACACTGCAGCAATCAAGTTATATAACCACACAGTCAAGGTGCTTCTGAGCGCACTTACGACACGTTCATGACACCGGGCTGCCGCTGCCCACCCTCATCACTCCGCTACAGCACAGCGTGCCAACAGCTGAATCCGCTCCCATCCCACAGCATACCTGTACGCCTTGCTAGTCTAAAACTAACTCCAAAAGTTTTTTTTAATTTATAAATGCTCCAACCTGGTAAATTTCTTTCCTGCAAACTTGCAATTACTAAAAAGTATGCAGAGATTACAAAGCAAACATTACAGAGACAACACCATAGCTCAAAGATGGGATGTCACACACCTTGTAACTCTCACTTCCTTCACAAAACAAATCATCACCAAGTTACCGACCTCCGTCAGACATTTAAACTTCCGAGTATAGATCCAATTTCAACCAATCTGACACTTTTTTGCAAGTCCACACAATACTGTGCTCTTGTGAACGGGAATACAGAAGCTACACGGAAGCATAAGGTAACAGCGGCGATGACCAGCCCGCCAAGCCCCGCAGCAGCCATCTGCTGGTCATTCAGCATCTGCACAGCTCCCTGCAGCCAGCACCAGAGCAGAAGGGCCTGAGGAGTTTGATTTTAATTCCGCGCCCCGACAAACAGCGCAGGTACGCTGGCACAGCCCTAGCCACAGCACGCTCATCAGACAGAGGCAGCTCCCCCAGAACTGGGCAGACCAGCTGATCTGAGGTCAGTGCTATCCTTGTGCATCGCCCTGCTGCCCTGCAAATACCACTAATAAGCTCTTTCTCTTTGTATCTCTCTTCACTTGACATACATTTCCCTTTCCATTCCATCTGCTTTATCTTCTCCAGGAAACACCTATTTTCCTCCCACTCTAAAACACTAACTCAGTCCAGGCAAAACAGCACAAGCTAACGCTGAAGGCACATGAAACTGGAGAATTCTCATCTTCCAGAACTGCTGGCATCCTGCAGTTTTCACTGTGCTAGGTCACAGCTGCTCTGGGCTAAAATGCCGCTTTAACACAGCCAGAGACTTCCGCCTAAACGAACCACCACCCTGACTAAGGGCACGGTACGACTCCCACCTTCCCGAAGGGGGCATGCCGCAGCACCTGCTTCCAAGGGTGGCAGATCCACAGCAGATTGTTTCAAACGCAGTCACATCTTGATCATCAGTGGATAATTCACCCAGGACGCCGGAGCTGGCTCTACCCAGAGCTGCTGCAATGCACTGTCACCTAGATGAACCCTTACCTGAAATACCACCTGGAACACAGAATGCAACTGCGCTGCTGCAGGCAGCTCAGGTCCAGGGCAGCTGCACCTGCCAGCCAAAGCAACGCCTGGGACTCGACTGCACCGAGCCCACACAGCTGCCAGAGCCGGCCACAGCTCAGAGCTCAGACACTGAACCCACGCGACATCACCTCGCAACAGACACAGCCTGGGCCGGGAAACTGTGACACTGCCGTGGAACCCTGGTGGTATAGCACGGGTGAGCCTGGGGTCAGAAGGGTTTACTGGGCTCAGTGTTAGCCACGCCAGATGCAAGGCAGCTCCGAGGAGAGCTCAGGGATCTTGGCACAGCGCTGCCTAATGCTTCTGCTACCTTGGGACTTCCATCTCCGATGATACTGCACACCTGCTTCTCCAGGGAAAAACAAGTTGCGCATTACTAAGGTAAGCATCTATAAAGCAGTTTAAAAATAATAAAACCTTATTCCAGAGTCCTATTTTGACTCAGTTTCATAAACAGTCTTTGACTCCAAGATGTTACAATTCTGGGAAGAGTGCATATCACTAATTATCCAACATAAACTTCAAAGCCAGGGCTGACGCTGTCAGTGCTGAGATGACTGTGCTGTGAGGGATTCCCTGCCTTCAGTTTAAACTGAGACCACTTTCACTCTTTCTAATAGCATAAACTTAGAAAACAATGTATCACGACATGAATGACTCTGGTTTTGAATGATTTCTCCACCTACTCCAGCTCTGAAACTTTTTTAAAATACTCCTTTAAGGTGAAAATAGAGACTAAGAAGAACAAGAATTTAATCGTATGAACAAGTTTCCAAAAGCTAAAGAGGTTTTCTATCAGTCCTAACTAAAAGTAGCAAGGAATGCAAAAATAAAAGTAAGTACTCTGCAAAGCACCCTATTTTCAAGAGGGAACCTTGCAAACTAGTTGAGCTGCACTACTTGGCATGCTCTGGAGCAGTTACAGGAAACAACAACAGCGTTCCCCCCACAAGCAGAGAAGGCGGCCAGAGCCCACGAAGCATTCATCTCAGCCAGTAAGAAGTTACAGATCACCAGCAAACTTACAACAAAATCACCTGATGACTGTTCTTGAGCTTTTAAGGACAAAATCCGAGAGAGACAATTATCATTAGTTCACTTCTTAAAAAGCATATCTGAGCCTGTTCACACAAGGAGGGAAGAAAGATAAATGGGCAATGGGTCAGTGCCGTAAATGGAGCATCAGGCAGCTCTCCTGGGAGCCCAAGAAGAGCTTGCGGAATATTTGAACTCCAAGGCATTATTTGTTTCCACCAAAACAGACACAAGCAACCGTGGTCCAAAAAGGAAGAATGAAATACTGAGAAAGGACAGGAAAGCAGTAAGGCTGTTCTCTCCACTTCCAAACACATGCTCATCAAATGTCACGCTCACTTGTACTAAATAATTGGCATTTATTAACTCACTGAAACACATGATGTATTGGGGAATTTACTGGCCAGTGCACAAACACACCATTTTTCCTGAAAGCAAGCAGGCCGATGGAAATGACGGGCTGCTGAAGGCCATGTCTGCGGCTGACACACCTCCGGGACTGCACGTGACAAGCACACAGACCCCCACCAGAAGCCGCACTTACAGAAATCCCTCTGATATAGACGGATGTTTTCTAAGTGTCAGAAGAGCACACCGGTCAAAATGTGAATCTAGGGCTAAACACAACTTAAAAGCCACCTCACTTGGGAAAGATTCAAACTCACACTGCTGTTACAGCTTAGCGAG
Organism: Alectura lathami; assembly: GCA_013399715.1. Classification (NCBI taxonomy): domain Eukaryota; kingdom Metazoa; phylum Chordata; class Aves; order Galliformes; family Megapodiidae; genus Alectura; species Alectura lathami. The sequence goes on from VXAV01001768.1 coordinate 126,727, forward strand.
CTTTCAGTTACTGATGGAAATTGATCCCGAAAGTGATCTAACTTGATCAGACTATGTCTGTTTTAAATGCTGTATCAACAGATAGAGCATTGAAACTTCTGATTTGAAAGAATCTGCAGTGTAAGCTTAAAAAAAAACTATGTTTTATCAGAAATCAAAGTTTTATCAGAATCATAGAATGGTCTGAATCGGAAGGGACCGTTGAAGGCCATCCAGTCCCACTCCCCTGCAGCGCACAGGGACACCCACAGCTGGGTCAGGTTGCTCAGAGCCCTGCCCAGCCTGACCCTGAAGGTGTCCGTGTCCAGGGACGGGGCAGCCACCACCTCTCTGGGCAACCTGTGCCAGTGCTTCACCACCCTTAGCGTAAAGAGCTTTTTCCTTATAGCCAGCCTAAATCTCCCCTCTCTCAATTTGAAACCGTTTCCCTGGTCCCATCACAACAGGCCCTGCAAAGACTCTGTCCCCTTCTTTCTTGTAGCCCCGCTTTAGATACTGAAAGGCAGCTACCAGGTCTCCCTGGAGCCTGCTCTTCTCCAGGCTGCACAGCCCCAACTCTCTCAGCCTGCCCTCACAGGGGAGGTGTTCCGCCCCTCGGATCATTTTCGTGGCCCTCCTCTGGGCGCGCACCAACAGCTCCATGTCCCTCCTGTGCTGAGGGCTCCCCATCTGGACGCAGCACTCCAGGTGGGGTCAAATTCAATAGTTATGTGTCACAGATTAACAGACAACTGACTGTTTCCTGAATACGAAATTAAGCTCTCATGAAAAATAATTAAATTCCCCCCAAATGGGTTGAGCAGCACCACAGAGAGACCAAGACAGTAAGCGGTGCACAACACAGCACAAAGCACGCACACCATCACGTGCCTTTGCGAACCCGTGATTTCTGTACTGGGTACACTCAGGAGGCCAACAGAATTCCTTCTCAAGAAGATTCTCTAGCAGCTTAAAGAGTGGAATCTTGTAATTTTGTAAATTGTAAAAAAAAAAAAAAAAAAAAGTAAGAGAAATACTTCAAGTTTTGAGGGCAGGTTTTACATAAAATAAAAAATTAAAAGTTTTGTGTTCCATAGTTGGAAGGAAAAACTTTTTCAAGGCTTGCCAGATTTGGTAAATTCCAAAAGTAAACGCTGTAGAACTACAAACAAGCCAGGCATTTCAAGCAAGCGTTAGGAAAACCAGAGACCCCGACAGCTGCCCGTTCACGATTCGGACTGCAAACCAACTTCCACGCAAGGAACAAAGTAAAAAGAATGGCTTCTCACGTGTTCTCAGACTGGGTTATATAAAACACAAATTTGCTACAAAAACAAAAATAATAAAAAAGTCCTTACCACAACATCCACTTAAACAACAGAAATTAGACACAACTGTGTTTAATTGCAGCATGCCGTTAGTGTATGCAGCATTCAGTAATCAACGCCACCACCTGCTTATGAAGACTGCAAGGCCATTTTTCAGGTTGACCCAGCATCCTGGGACTTGTGCTCTTAAAACGAAACCGAACTAGGTAATAAAGTAAAACTTTTTTTTGTTCTTGACGTCTTTTGATGTTGTTGTTGAGTTTTTTTTTCTAACTATAAGTACATCACGCAGGCAGGGAATATTTGTCTCCCTCGCTAGCAAGCACTCCTCCATACAGTGGGAGACTCAACAGGACTTGTGGAAGCACCAAGACGCCACTGGAGCACTACCATCATCCACAGGCAACTGATTACTGGTGTTTCTCAAATCTTTTCTGAATCAGACCTGAACAGTGGTCAAGAGAACACAGGAAAGAAAAAAAAAAAAAAAACCTGTTACGGAAGCAATGTATTATGGAGGCACAAAGCCATGCACACAGCAACACTGAAAAACAAAGCAAGGTGGGGGACAGAGAAGAGCAGAAAGAGCATATAAAAAATCATGAGCGCAGAAAAATAACTTTGAAAGACAACGAACAGAGGAGTTGCAAGAAAGATGAGGTATGCAGCAGAGTATACTATCAGGTATTCAAATGAAACGAAATACTCGAAGTAGAAAATACAAGGCCTAACAGGAGCCAAGTAAGCAGTGCTTTCGCCTTCCAACTTCTAATCCGCCAAACTGCTGACAGCCCGCCGCTTGTCTCCAGAACGTCATCCCAGGAGGCAAGATCGGCTTTTCTCGCTCAATGTTACTCGAACGCAGGAAGACAGAAGAAAGCGGCAGCTGACAGGCAGAAATCACAGTAGCAAGGAATTAAAAGCCACCAAGTTAAAACGTGGCATTAACAGCGAAGAGATGCATCTTACCGATTAACACAGAAGAAAAATCACCAAAAAGGCATCCTGCAGATCAAAAGGAAGGGTGAGTTGCCTAACCCCAGAGGCCACACACGTCCCTCTGCGCAAGAGGAAGTCTCCGGTCCCCTCGAAGCCAGCGCAGCACCCCGCCCCAGGCCAAGGGGACGGGGCCAGCGTCTGCTCTCCAAGGTGCTGCCCCACGCCCAGCTCCGCCCCACGGCCGCCCACCCGCAGCCCCCCGCCACCGGGGGCTGAGGACAGCCCGCTGCCCGCAGCCACAACGCGTGGGACCTGTCTCAGCAGCTCCTCGGGGCTGCCACGTCTTGAAAACCGTCCTCGCAGAAGAGGAGCCATACGGCATCAAAAGATATGGAAAATATGAATAAGAAGTTTTTCTAAACAGGGAATAAGAAAACGTCAAGTTCTACACTATTCAAAAAAAAAAAAGAAGTCAGATACACCTAAAGATGCTTTTCTTTCCTGCATGTCGTTAAAGGTACTCATACAATTAAGCAGCAATAACTGTAAGACCCACGTGTGGCCCTGCCTAGGAAAGCAGGGAGTGTTTACAGCATAAAATTTGAGAACTTCAACTATAACCAAACCAAGGAATTCCCTCCACATTGCACGTGGTAACAAATGTAAGGAAACAGGTTTCTGCACCTTAGCTAAGCTTTAACCACACAAAATGCTTATCCAGCACAAGATTTCGCTATGCACAAAGAGAAAAATCTCAGCAAACACATGTCAACGGTCTGTAACTCACAACGCAACTCAGCGGAATGGGATTTACGTAACATCTTCAGCACCAGTGATCAGGCGGCTCGAGCACTGAGAGAGAACCGGTCTTCAGCAGCCTGAACAGGAAAAGTTTCAGGACAAAATCATTTCTAATCACATCACATAACATGAGCCAAAATCACTGCACAGGACAAAAGCTGAAATACCTTTCTAAAAACAGAGGCTGTTCAGCTATGAAAGTCAGAGTTCGTCTTTTGATTGCCTTGCAAATTAAAAACAAGTTCGACGTACTTTGCCTTAGCATCACCTTCCCTTTTGCTTTAGGAAGTTCCCAACTGAATCGGATGCAAGTTCCTCCTCCTGTTTTTCCCTCTGGTTATTCTGATTCATTTGGAGTAGCACTTCACCACAGCCCACGATAACTAGTTTGGGAAATACTGCTATGGAGAAAAAGTTATTTCCATTTTCCCTTAAGTCTGGCTGCTCATCGTCTTAAAATGTGTCTAAGACAAAAGCAAACATGAAAGCCATTGAATTTTTTTTTTTAATGCTTCTTTTCTTCAAGAAGAAAAACTGAAGATTACACTGGGCAGTGACTCCAACATCTCATGCAGAGTCTCTATGCAAAGGCTCTGAACAGGAGAATACCACAAATATCATGCAAGTGGAAACAAAAACATTTACGCCAGGCAGCAGAGACAACTGCCTTAGAGTCTCGCACAAGAGGAACAGTCAAGTGAAGCTCCAGACCTGCACAAAAACCTGTGGGCAGCCAAGTGAGCAGTACTAAAGCCCACAGGGAACCACCGTGAGACCAGCTCCTGTACACCGGGTGATGCTAATCGCGCAGCACTGGTAGTACTCTGATCATCGGATATACTCATTATCTAAAATAACTGCCAAACATTTAGCCCATAAAATACTAATCCTCTCCAGATGCCAAAGACCCAAGTGAACAATGCACTGCTCTGGAAAACTTTTCTACCTCAAGGCAAACAAGTTCGCTCAGCCTCTAGGTCTCCTCTTTGTACTCTTGACATGCCAGGATTACGGGACAACAGTCAGTCAAGCGTCTTCAGCATCCAGATGAAGGCTGTCCTGAAGCTGTACAGAGGGCAGCAGAACACTCCGGTACCTCAAGTGTTTTCTGGACCTGATCACACCAAGTTCTGCAGCCCAGCTGACAGTGATACCAGGCAGAAAACCACCAGTCTACACCCACCCCCTGTGCTAGAGCAAACGCTGTTGGTTCTTTCTTTGTATGACTTAACCAAGTGTTCCAGAGCAAACATAGCAGGAAATATGGCCTGAAAGCTCGTGTGACAGAACAGATCTGGAAGCCTCTGCTAATCAATGTGAGCTGATTTTCTAAGGCTTCAGAGCTGCTAGACCAAAAAATCGCACTAAAGAAGCAATCACTGAAGAGCAAGCAGCGGGACACTGGGAACAAACAAATGTGGTTTCCAGGAACCGTGCATAACCTGGGCCAACCACCGGTACCTCAAATCACAGCCACTGCTGTGCACAAAAACCTATTTTATAGGTAGATTCATTTTTTGCTGCTGTTAACTTCTGTAAAACTAAAGCAAACAGAAGGAACAAAACAAATGTAAACCAAAACCGTCCTAAGCCAGCATACACCGACAATGACTGCAGTCCTGCGGGGAAGCCTCTCAGGCAGAGACGTTGTGGCAGCTGCTGACTGGGGACAGAGAGGAGAACCCATGTCCACTCTGGGCTGGGAAGAGGCCGTCCCAGGCACACAGCAACAATCCTCAACACTCACCACGGAGCACCGCGTGCTCTGCGCTCTGCAGCAAGGACTGCGCGGGCCACCAGCAACCGCACGGTTCTGCGGGTACCTGGGAACCACTCCTCAGGCCTCAGGTGTGAGGGACTGACCTGCAAAGCTGCGGTGTAAGAGACTTGAGACAGAAAAACACATGTTTACGCTACTTTTTTTTTTTCCCCCTGAGTTAAACTGAGGTAAGACTATCCGAACACCTGCACAGTGCCCAGCAAAACAGCATTATCCTGGGTAGGGCCAGTGGACAGCGCAGCCTGAATGTAAACACTGCTGGAGAACAAATGAAACTCAATACAGCCCCTCCCAGGGCGACAAGAACCGGCACCCGGAGAAACCAGGGGACGTACAGCGTGTTGGTGTCAGGGTTCACTTCAGGATACAGAACGGGCTAACACGAAAGCAGGTAAGGTCCGCTGCACGTTCGGCCTGTAGAAAGCACGTACATTTACACAAGCCCCTAAACCACACCGTGAGAATCCCTCCTTTGGTCTTCTGTAAGCAAGCGCCCTTATCTTAAAAAAGTTTTTTTTTTTTTCCTAAATTTACGGCTACAGAAGACATTTCTGTTGAGGAAGACGAATTTAGAAATCAGACTAAACTTTATGCTACAGACTTCACTTCTGTTAAAACCTCACCCGGTAAAACATCGGTGATGCGAACCTACCTGGAATGTTCAGCAAGAAGCTGAACTGTTTACTCAAAGCGAACAACAGATCGTCCTGCACTGCAAACACTGCTCTGAAGCCAGGGCATTTCATAGAGGATTTTGTCTGTTACTGAGTTCCTCAACCAAATCGTAACTTGAAACTTCTTTGGAAGTTATCTCAAGATCAGCGAGGTCACTAGGCTTCATGCTTCGATCAACTGCTGACGATAAAGATGCTGCAAGAAACAGCAGCATCACTCCTCCTCTTCGTAAAACGTTGCCTGCTTCTCGCGCACAAGTATAGTAATGAAACTTCGCGTTAAGCATATATATACATACACATACACACACCTTTGGTCAAAATAAACTTTTTTTTACTAGTCTTCCAGTTCCCCAAGAACGCGCCTGGCACTTCCAAACTTCGCGGAAGCAGCCTCCTCAACGGCCTGTTACAGAGTCAGGCCTCGGGAGCCAGAACCGTGCGGTGAGCTCCAGCAGGACATCACCCTGCGCCTGCAGACAGCAGCTCCAGCTCTGCACAGTGTTTTGGGGTGTGAGCTAATATTCTAACAGTTTAGGGAGACTAATATGCTTATAATAGAAATATGCCCAACTGCTTGCAGAATCACAAAGTTCCATCCTTCTGTCCTCCATAAATCGTTAACTCTTCTGAAGGGAACCAGAGCTCTCCGTGTGCTTGTCCCACAGAACACGTTCAGAGCGTCAGTCAGTCCCATGTGGAAGTGACAGCCACACAAACGTTAGGATAAACCAAGAGCAGGGGCACTACGCGTCCTCCCTACAAACATTTAGGTTATCAAGAAATTTCTAAAACAAACTGGATGCTGTTTCCTGGACCCCTTCCAAAACGCTGTTTCAGTAGTTTCAGCGAGAAGGCCGCCCCAGCTGCTCGGCGGGCAGAAAAGGAAGCTGCTGGCAGTCCCCGGCTCACACGCTTTGGGCACGACCTTCACTCTTCACCGCCACTTTTCATTTTCGCTGCAGTGTTTCAAAAACCAAGGCCTGGTATCGTTTTTGCACTCGAGGATTAAATATTACTCAAGAAACGCAAAGAATACACCTTGAAGCTATAAAAGAAATGGAAGCGCATCTCTCTTAAAGCGAGAACGCAGGTGGCAGGCACAACGCACCGTCATGTCTGAGCATCCACACAAGTCCACAGAACATTTATGTTTATGTTTATGCAGAGTTTCTCTGGCTAGAAGGCCAAAGCTGGTGTTATCAGACTAGCGTTTCTGGAAGTTCAGTACACAGCAGCAGCGCACAACTCCCCCAGTCCATTCAACTACAAAAGCCAAATTTCCTTTTCAAAAACTGCAGGTTTTTATCTTTAGTTATACAGAACCATGAAATTATCCGTACCATGCTTATCAAAACCCCACTGCCAAAGTGATTTAAGATACCGCTTTATCTGTAAGGCAGTACCCACATGCCTACATCCTTGAAACGGTTCTAAAAACAAACTCATCCTGGAAATTCAGAGATTTCTAGAAATACCAATTTGAATGTTGCATTTTTTTTTTTTCCTACTTGACCGTACCAGTCTTGACCAAGTTTAAACAACAATTACGTGTCAGCCGACCAAAACCAACCGGGGTTCTCTCTTCCAATAAAGTTGCCATCGGTGCTCCACTGATCGCTTGGTCCTGTGTTTTGTACCTGCTGCTGAGGTAAGCACTCAGCCTGCAATGCCGATGCATCTCCCACCTCTGGGGTTCTGGAAGGTAAGATCTATACGCTAAATTAAGCGAACATCACAGTGACTGCTCCAAACAAGATGCCAGAATTACCAGCTCGGCAAACAACTCAACGGTTCCCCAAAGTTTATCTTTTAACCTGATTTACTCCCATCTCCAGGCTCTCCTGGAAGTCCTGGAAGTTGCTTCTACACACTCGTTTTTGTTTTCCAGATGAAATGCTGACCACCACCGAATACTGTATTCCCCCAGCAAGAACGCAGCCAGCATCCACCTAGCAGAGTATCTGCTGATGTATCTTAACAAAGAGCAGACACCACACACCATTAGGCCTCGCTAGATTTTTTTTTTTAAAGAAAAAAAAAAAGGAAAAAATAAAAAGAATGAAGGAAAGCTCTACCCAAGCACTGTTCTAGGAAGCATTCTGCGTTGCAGTTTGTTGGAAGCTAATTCGCATCTAAACCGACCGTGGTGTGCAACCAGGAAAGCGTTTCCAAGATCCCAGGCAGCCAAACTTCCCGCTAATCACAAACTCCAACAGGTAAGCTCATTACATCCCCCGGCACCCCCAGGAAATCACGGTTTTTAGCCTTTGTTCACGAAGCAGCGCGCAAGACGGCCCTCCAGCTGAGGGGGGAAGGAGCCCTGCCTGCCTGCCTGCCACGGAGCACCGAGGCCAGGTTCCCAAGGATGCACGAGGCCTACCGCGCAGGGGGAAGGGGATTTCGTGCCCGAGCC
>VXAV01001768.1:138573-151376 GCA_013399715.1 Alectura lathami
CTGTCTCGGATCACCTCCTCATCTCGCATGTGCCTTAGCATCTCCTCCAGGAGGATCCGCTCCATGATCTTCCCAGGCACAGACGTGAGGCTCACCGGCCTGTAGTTCCCAGGGTCTTCCTTTCTCCCTTTCTTAAAAATGGGCGTGATGTTTGCCCTTTTCCAGTCACCGGGGACCTCGCCTGACAGCCACGACTTTCCAAATATGATGGAGAGCGGCTCGGCAACCACATCAGCCAACTCCTTCAAGACCCTGGGACGCATCCCGTCCGGCCCCATAGACTTGTAGACGTTCAGTCCCATCAGGTGGTCTCGGACTTGCTCTGCTCTTACACTGGGAAGGAGTTTGCTCCCCCCATCCCCACTTGGATTTTCAGGGACGCAAGAGACCTGGGCAGCCTGACCGGCAGTGAAGACCGAGGCAAAGAACTCATTAAGTACCTCAGCCTTCTCCACGTCGGAGGAGGCCAGTTCTCCCTTTCCATTCGTTAAGCACACACACAGCCTCCTCCTACATTTGGACCTCTTCTGGACCCATCACTGGTAAAGTGAGCGTTTGTGACTTCCTTTGTAGAAATCTGCTTGAATGATTGCACAGTTGTGAGAAGTTAGTTAACCCAAGAGGGAAACTCCTCACAGGTAGAGCTGTGGGAACAGCTCTCACAGGCTAGCTGGAAAGATCTGAGAAGTTAGTTAAAATCAGTTCTGCAGGCTGATGCAGAGAAATGCTCAGGTTACATCCAATGCTAAAGAGATGCCAGAAGGGACAATCGTTGCTGTCTTCTTATCAACATACATGTCAAAATAACCAGCTGTGGCAGTAAGCAGGGTGCAGACAGGTCTCTCCAGCACTCACAGGTATGTGGTCATGTCAGAAAGAAAACAATTTTAACACCTCTCCCTCATCCTCCAACCTCAAATCTCAGTTGTTCCCTGGAGACTTTATGTGAAATTAAAGAACCCACAAGAGACTGCAGGCCTGCCAAGAATTGTAAAAAACTGAGACAGTGTTTAACAAGAGCAAGTTTTAAAAGGAGTTCACAACAGTGATGTAGGCTCTGTTACATATTTTGATGGGAGGCCTGGAAAAGCGCTTTTAAGTTAATAAAGGTATAAATACGAGTGTCTCACTTGGATCTTTTTAACTTAGGTCATTCTCATCCACTCTTCACTCTGAAAATATCCCTTATTAACTCCTTTTTTTTTTTTTCGTTTTGGAAGTGCTCTATTTTCTCATTCCCACTTGCAGCATGAATAAACACAGGCACACATGTGAAGACCAAAAGCAAACACACAGGGCAGGTATGTATGTGCCTGCAGCGGCGTTTGGTTCATTGCCGAGTTCTAATGGGCAAGATAAAAAGTTGTCTTCAGGAGACTGCTGGCCAGGAGTTGGACGCTCTGCTGAAAAAAAGAAAAAGTCATTCTGTGACGCTGTATTTGATGCCCACAGCCAATCTCTTGCAGCACGCTGACATGCTCCACCGGGCAGTCCAAACATCCGTACCCAGGTCTGTAAATATTCAAAGCAGAGTGGCAGGAACAAGCGGTCCTAGCCTAGTTTGGAGTTCCCAGTTGTTCACCTTTGTTCTCTTCTAATGGGAAAAGAGTAGAAAAAAGTCTTCTCCCATGCAGCCCTCGTGTCAGAGTTTAAACTGAAGCAAAGTTGTACTAAGTATTTTTGCCAGGAAAATGTCAGGTTTCTTTTTGGAATCATCATCGTTCTGAGAGTGTACCGTCCTTCTCCAGACTCCACCAATTACGATCACAGAGAACTGTCATACAGTTTATTTGTAGAGCTTTGAAGAAGGTGATCTGGAATTACCTATTTCCTTACATAGCATTTGCACTACTGAAAACAGAAGTACTCACTGTATTTTCACTTTTTTTTTTTTTTTTTTTCCTTGATTTTTTCCNTTTTTTTTCCCTGAATCTTTCCCCCCATACTCAAGAAACAATTAAGTGATTTCAGGTGCTGTAAGAAAGCAAGGTGCGTTGTGTGTAAGGTCTGTAATAAAGCTTATCTGAAAAACGGTCCTGTCCAGCCTTTTTCGAAGAGGATGGTGCTGGTCAGCCTGGGACAAGATAACAGATCTCCTAAACGTGAAGGCCTGAGAAGAAACTCAGTCCCCTGAAATCACGTGCAGAGGTGCACTCATGAGGGGCAGGAAGGAGGGGTATGTTCTATTATTCATCTTGGCACCAAAATGGCTTTTAAAAGCAGTCTCCAACAGTTCAGTTTTGCCCTATTACATCTATCAACTGAGAAAAAAGGGAGAAAAAAATCCAGGCACGTGTTCCAGCAAGCAGAATACCCCCAGAAGTCTTGGGTCGATAACAGTCATTTATCTACAGGGACAAACTGGCTCTGAGGTGCAGTGCGTCACTAAAGCAAGCTCCCTGCTTTAGTCAGCCTCTCTGTTTTCACGCTGTGTTATTTGCGGCTTCTCTTAATTCCACCCCCTCCTCACCCAAAGAAATCCACAGCCAAAGCTTTACAGCCTTCCCAGCGCTGAAGACTACTGGAAGTAACTCTTGAAGCTTCCTCGAGAGATGAACATTTCTAAAACTTTTTGCATAAATATTAACTTTATTGGAAAATAGTTCACTTAACCAATCAGATTAACACACACCAAGTTATTCAAGTTAGAAAAAAAAAAAACTAACCTAAAATGCTTTGGAAAATAATCTGCTTCAGTTACAGTAGCAAACACATGGTAGCCTGAAACAAGTACTTGGGGGTGTCTTCATCAGCTAACAGGCAATCATTCATGTAAACACAGAAGACACCCTGTAACGGTTTTGTTAACCGATGTACCTGGAGTACACAGAACTGCTGTTTTTCTTTTAAAATCTGTATAGAAATATGCACAAAGTAAACATTGGTTTACATGTCATTACAAGTTACTTATAGGATGGGTTCATGCTTTTTATCCACTGATTTCCAGCGTGTGCATTCGAACTAGAACCTAGAACCTTCGCGGGTGTACATTGCAATTAGTCTTCCACATTCAGGACAGCTGCGCTAGAAATACGCACACACCCTTCCCCCCAAATCCTTCACGGTATCGAGAACTCTGCACAAGCTGAATTTTTATAGCATCTGCAGAGATCAGCAAAAGGCACCAATTTTGAAGATAACACAGCTTTTCTTAGATTCAAAAGGGAAGTGAGAACTAACATTCACATTTCGTTACTAGGTAATCTAAAAGGTACCAAAATAATAACTCTTCTGAACTGCATCTTTAAACATGTTCCCGACGTTGTCTGAAAGCCTAGGTCAGGTTTAATTCTTCAGCACATCAGACCCCGAGCCTCACAAACTCGCCTCAATCTCGAACACAGAGATGTACATAAGAGCATAGGTGCATCTGTCATTCAAATCCGTTTTCAGCACACCGCTGACGCTGCAGCATTACTCAGAACTAATCCTAGTTCTGCGACTTGTGGGATACGGTCATGCTGTTGGGGTGTTTCCACGTTAATGTACGGGCCTGCACAGCTTTTGATAATCTGGAGCTCGGCAATGCCGCAGCGCAGCCTGCTCAAAGCACTTGGAGCGTCCGCCCCAGACACATCCTCCAACAGTACTTCAGGGATCAACCTGCTTCGTAGGGTGCATGCTGCCTTGCTGCACTTCAGCGGGACAGGAAGCAACGACAAAGCTTAAAGCATGAGACTGAGAAACAAATGAATTTTTGTTCCTAGCAAAGTAATCACTAGTTTTGGTAGGCTGTATGGTAAGTCCAAGTCATAAAGGGTTTGAGGAACCTTCTCTCAGTGTTGAGGAACCTCAGCACTTTCAGATCACAGCATTTGCTATGACAAATGATGTTCCAGCAGCAGTGGCTTTGGTTTTTTAAGGCCAGCTAAGTCAAACAACAGAGAGATGTTCACAAAAAGAATGGGACTAGCACTGGGGACTGGGAACATCCCAGTCCGTACAGCAAAGTTCTAGGCGAACACTGCTGTCTCATGCACTTCTACTTCAAAATGAACGTACCACACAAAATTAACTACCGTATCCAAACTTACATCAAACACCTCCACAGCCTTCTACCTTTGTTTTGCAGCTCTGCATGAACGGTTACACTTGGCAGCACAGCAACAAGCCTGAAGACTAGAGACCAAATAAATGGAAAAGAAGAAACTGTGGGAGACTTTAATGTCAGCTGTCAGAAAACAGAGGAAAGACGTTACAAACACGGGGAAGCCAAGACTGTACACCACCTTAGTGTTCATACTGCTTACTTTTATCTGTACTTCATAAATCTGTGAAAATCATTTAACTACAAAACTTTAGGTAGAAAAATAACTGCACATCTTGTCTATATGCGTTATTAATATGTACTAGTATCAATTTTTAGTCAAGATACAGTGCAATAACTCCTTGAAATAAATTACAAAGAGCCCATACAGAGAGAGCAGGAGTACCTTCTTCCTGGCATTTTGTAGCCATGTAGAATGGAGAATTTTTAGTCACGGAGGTAAGTCAGAACAGCTACTGTACTTCCAAGTAGAACCCAACTTATTTTCAAGCATAGCCAAAGCCCTTGAGATCAGGGAAGGCAGAAGCAAAAAGAAATTTAAACCTCAAGGAGCCTTCCTATGCCGTCAGGATACAAGTCTTTAATACGATCACAGCATTTTCATCCAATGAAAGAATAAGCCGAAGAAAGAAAAATAAATGTAAACCAAGTTTATTTTGCTTTTAAGTAGTGTTCTTTAAGCACTACAGCATGGTAAACAATGTAAATTAGTATAAGTCATCTCAAAAGCCAGAGGGTTTTTTTTTTTATTTATTTTATGAGTTGTTAAAAAGATGCAGCCTATTCTAACAGGATAAATATTTTAACCATTTCACTTCGAGTTAATGAAGGCTCACAAATGAGCAACACTCCTCATTGAGGAAAACAAAAAGCTGTTGTCGACAAAGCGACAGCACACACACAAAAACAAAAGAACTGTGTAAAAATAACTAACTGTACTGTGTTCCCATACTCTTCAGAAGTTGCTTTACAATGGGATGATATGCACATGATCTTGCTGCAAACTTGCCATACAACTTGCAAATACATGTAGCCTAGCCTTACCACTCAAGTCCAAAAAAGCTGCTAACTGATCCAAAAAACGCAGCACTATTATCCTCTGCTTAACAATTAATTAAAACTGTTTTACTCATTACCTTTTCTCCTAGGCTGCAGGGCAGGCTAGAAAGAAAGTGATCCCAAATTAAAAATCGATACTCTTACAGGAAATTGTATAATTTTGCAATATAGTCTTTTACAAGTTATGTTTTGCCTATTTTTTCCCCTTAGCCACAAAATGGGCATGAAGTAATTACTTTGAAAACGCATTAATTTTCAACTTCATGCAAATCTAAATAAAGATGACCAAACAAAAGCTCGAACAATGGAAGGATATTTCACAGAAAATTTCTTATACAAAAAACACATAAGAAAAAGGGCCACTAGGTGACATTTTAATTTACAAATTGGCATCATTTTGGTCAACAAATATCCAAGTGCTGTTTTCTTCTATCACAACAAAGTGGCTGTACAGAAAGAAAACTGCATAACTTGTTTTATTATTTTTTAATCGCACATCTCCTCAGGAATTTCATGTGGATTGAGGATGCCAGGTACAGACATCTGAAGTTTATGCTTCTCCTCTTGAGCCTGCCGAAGGGCTGTTTCTCTTTCCTCCAAGAATAAATCTGAAGTGTCTTCACCTGCAAATTCCTGCGTAATTCACATGAAATCATTAGCTTATTGTCAAGCGCTTCGGGAAGAGTAATAAGCTTCCCAAATCCAGAGTAACACAGGAAACACCTTCCCTTCACATCCCCTTGCTGATTTTGCTTTCCATACTTAAGGTCAGAATTAATACCGGAGAATGCGTAACACTTCAGACCTTCAGCATGCGTTACACAGTACTTTGCTACAGTAACTCATCTTTTTGAGCACCTCATGGCTAAAGCAGTATCATCACAGTTTTGAAATACCTGCCTAATGCAGTCTCAAAACTACTTTAACTTGTACTTTCCAACAATCACCCCGAATTCCAGCATCTCCGGAAAAACACAAGCAGAGCACTGCTCTGGCAACTTTCGACACATGCCCCAGTTCCAAGCAGAATCGACACCAGTTCTGTTCTGCAGCCATTTTAGACATAACTTGCATGCACCAAGTGCAGCCAACGACATGCGTTTATCCCAATTTACACGATCAAACAACGCTGAGACGGATTACGTGAATTACGTGGTCCACTGTCCAGACGCTCAAGCCATGAGAGAGTTCTCACTGTGCTTTAGAGAGTAGTAAAATACACAGTCCAGCCATAAACACGCACTGTGCAATTACTTTCCAACATCCTCCACCTGCTACGTAGTCTTACAGTTGTTGAAAAAAAGAGAAAACCATGCCAAACACACCTTGATTTGGACCAGGAAATCCCTTAGGTGCTCCTTGAAGGCAGGAATATCCTGGTTTAAACTGAAGAGTCCCGTTACAAACAGCTTAACCTGGGCACTGACAGCGAACACATCGGTTAGTATTTCAAGACTTCAGAACCCACTCAAAAGCAGAAAATAACCACAGCACACTTACTCTTGTAGATGAGGAAACGCAGACTTGAGAAGATTAGCAACATACTCCTGAATAAACATCTGGTTGTTCACCGGATTCCCAGGGTTCAAGGGAGTACTGATTTTCCCCTCTTCTACCAAGTTGAACATGTACGCAAGGATTGACGCATGCATTGTCAAACCTGCACAGATCAAAGTTATACACGCACTGTTACTACTCCTTGTTTTGATGTCTGAAAGGATTGTTTCCATCCTGCTGACATACACGCGTCCTTACCAGCAGTATGTGAAGTGTCCGTTACAACGGAGAAGATGTGCTGAAGGATATCACAGAAATACGTCTGATAGAAACTCTGGGCTGCAGCCTCTTCTTGCGCGACATTTTGTAGTAGAGTATAAAGGATTTGGAGTCCTGAAAAACACGCATAGAAGAAAAGATGACCAACGAAACCATACGAAGAGTTCCATGCATCTTTCTGCCTTCCCAAAGTGAGACAAACATCCCAAGAAATTCTGGCAGGCATTGAAGTGTTACACAGGCAGTGATTTTCTCAGGCACTTCCTCAGGCAGCCAGTAGAGGGCTGCAGCCACATCCATACATCGGAGAGCAGAGCCACGAGGAACCAGCCACACTGCTCTCCAGGTAGCGGCCACAGTGAGAAACCCTCCATGAAAAAAAGTACTTGCTGACTGAAGAAGGGACCCTTACACAAGCACAATTACCTTACTAGCTGAAATGCAGCTTAAAGGTCTCTCTTATCCCTATTGCTTCCAAACACAAACAACTGGCTAAAACCCTAAAACCTAGGCGGCTTCACAATGATTTTTTTTTTTTTAAATCCAGTAGTTGAGATGCTTTTACAATTTATGACATACACATAGCTTCTCCTAGCCTCCCCTGATAACTCCCATCCTGGAGGACTTTTTAATTACTCAAGTCTACTAAAAAACAACAGCTCCATGAAGCTTCATCTCAAGATTAACTTGCAGTAGGCCAAAGGAAGCACAATTATTCTCCTTTAGTCTAAGGTGTTTCCCTTGCCTTACGCCATGGCTAGCTCCCAGACTGTGAGTTTAGTCCCCAGGTATACAATACCGAACAGTGTGACTGGAATGGTAAGTTTGACTCAAGAAAAAGATGCAAGAAAGCAGCCGTCTACATATTTCACACTTAAAAATTCAGTTTACCTGTATCTGCAACATTTCTCATTGTATGTTTGAAAGCCCAAATAATCGAATCCAGGACAAGTTTGAACTGTGCAGGTGGAATGGCCAGGAATGCTGGGAAGCAATGAGAATTTACAGCCTGGAGTAGCAAGAAAAAGTTTGTTCTATGTTCAGGATATTCTTCAAAATCCTAGAAGAGGGGGAGAGAATAAAAGAGAAAGAAGGACAAGTCAAGCTTCTGTGAAACAGAGTGAGTCAGGTTTAAACAGATTTGGGCACACAGCGAAGACCACAGTTCTCAGTGGAATTTCTCCCTTTCCTTTCAGCACCACAGCTTGGTAAGACCATCTTCTGGAGTTACACAACATGCACAGGCTGAGCCATGTTTCTCAGCACACCACATCAATCACTGCTCATCCATGGACACAGCACAGTTGGACTCAACACTTATGCACCTAGTTACTACAAGGATACAATTTCTGGTTCCACCCTACTGCAAGCTGGCACCACTCCAGCTAGTAATGCGTGAGCATTATGCAAGCGCATACTGCAAACTGTAGCACAGAAACTGCACCAGCTACGGAACTCAGTAAGGAAATACTCAAAGAGATAACCGATATTAAATTCATACATCGTAAGCATGAATTTTAGTCATCTGCTCTATACTGAAGTGTGACTGCAGTAGGCTTCTGCTTCCAGAAGCATGGCATTCCAAGTTCCTGGAAGAGAGGAATAACTAATAACTTAATTTGAGAACTCCGTCAAGAAGTTGAGGCGATGAGATTAGGACATGGAACTGGACAGCTAGAATTCACATGTAACCTCAATGTAACTTCCATGAAACAGAAGCTGTTTAACAGTATCCTGTTAACTACACACCGCTCCCCTGGCTGCAATACCCAAGGCTAAAATATAAAATTCCATTTTTTTTCTTTGTCTTTTGTCCTCGTCACTAGGAAGATGCTTTCTCCAAAATTTACATATAAAATACCTTATTGATCATATTTAATGTGCACTCAAAAACAGCATCAAATATCTGAGGTATTTCAGCAGTAATGTGTCCGCCCAGCTTGTTCACAATGATGGCCATAGTACTCAGTACTTCAGGCTCTCTAGCAGCTGGAACATTTCTCTGGTAGTCAATGAGAACTGCATCCAACAAGGGAGGAACGAAGTTTTCAGCCACCTAAACAGAAGAGCAAGTCATGGTTATAGCAGCACCGTTACTGGACAAAGTCTCAAGCAAACATGTTGCAGCTAAGGTAGTTGTTTCAGTTTCAGCTTCCTTCAGGACAGTCATATGTAAGACCTTACAAGTCCATGAACGCCCCACCCACTGTAAGCAGCCAGCAGTGCTTGCATGAGGGTTCTCTTGCTTCCCCTTAGGACTGCTCTCAGCTAAGGTTAACTGAAGCACCTCCAGCATAGCTCAGGCCTACCTCTGTACGATCACACCTTACCCTTCATGTTCTACAGGCCTCCTGAAACAAGTTCCTGCAGACAGGAACAGTGCGGATTGCTCTTCAGCAGAAGAGCAGAGCTCCTCCCAATTTCATCTTATGAGCTGTTTGTATAAAATAAACTTACTTACCATCTGAGGATCATTGGACCTGCTCACCCAGCCAGAAATCAGTTTCAGAGTTTCCCTTTTTACAGTCCTCATACTTCTAATCAAGGGCTGTTTTGTTACCATTTCACCTGGAAAGTTTTAAAGCTTCACTTAATCTGGGAAAGACGTACCAACAAACGGATTCACTTAAATTGATACCATAAAACTCAGAATACCTCATTTTTATATCCAAACGATGAAGAATGAAGACTTCTAGTGCATATTATGCAGATAAAAACTAGCAACTACCTCCCCGTTATTCTAGCTCCATTTAGCATGACACAACTACTACAGACAGCACCCTACTCACACAGCTCAAAAACAAAGCTGCAACTTACTTAAAGTAAATTAAATGAATATGCATGATTCCCTGTGCGGACCAAGCTTACCTCTGGTTCTCATTAAGCGATGGGAGGAGGACACCAACCTATACAGTGCTCTGAAGCAAGCTCCTGATTTGCCACAGATAGGCCTGATCGTTCAGACTTGTCTTTATACAAGGAGCTGAGCTCTCCCCTCAGTTTCTCACATCCACATCAATCTAGTCATCAGTAAAACCTGCTCTACTTGAGGGCACAGCCATGCAGCCATTACAGGATATCCGAGGGAAACCCTGGGTGACTGCAGCCAGGGAAACAAGGGTAGAATTGCTTCTGCTGGCATCAGAGAGCGCCAGCTGTGGGCACATACTCCAAGGCAAGTGCAATCCCAGTAGCTGCTGCTCTAGTGAAAGTCAGGACTACAACTCCTAGCAAGCACCTACTCCATTTTTCAAGGAAGAACAAGCTCTGGCCATTAGAGCTGCAGAACATAAACACTGATTTCACAGCCGGTTTTATGCTGAACTCTGAGAAGCTACTTCAAGGTCAACCAGCTGTTGAGTTACTACGTCTTACTTTAACATTCACCTTCCCATCCATCATCCTCTGAATGGGTAAGAAAATCTGTCATAACACAGGTGACTAATCCACAACCAGACATTTCATCTTGTCAGGAACTACTGTAGCAACACATTCTACTTAGATATCATAGGCCCTCATTTATCTAGTAAAAATCAGTTAGGTAACTTGCAACTCCTCCTCAGAGGTTACTGGTCTGGTTTATAACCACTCTGAGGCATCTTCATTGTAGTGACATTTCTGTAAGAGTTACTCAGTAATCCAGTACCACCAAACCCAAACCCTGCCAACATATTAAATGATTCAAGCCTGTCTTTTCATATTCAAAATCAGACTAAGCCAAAAGAATGCATGCTACAGCTTTGTCTCAGCAGGACTGCTATCAGCTTTAAGCAGCCACCTACAGTGTTTTGCATGCTTCATGAACTCATGCTTATAGCTTCCCTCCTTCCAAAAATCAGAATTTCTTTATTTGAATAAAAGATCTGGTTAACAGAAATAATAACCTAAGCAAACACACTTTCAGTCATTCTCCCCCTGCCCAAACACACACAAAAATAAAACCAAACACCACCACAGACAAACACACCATAATCAGCTCACTTGTAAGGCATCTGAAACCTGATGACACGCACTGCCAGTCCCATTTTCAAGAACAAGGAATTTCTTACCGTTAGCCTGAATAGCTGCAGAGATATTTTCACTTAGGCACTTGTACACATTCAGCATATCTAAATAAATTCTTCCAAGCTGAATCACAAAGGGGTGGCCAACTGCTTTACATGCTCTTACATTGGTTTTCAGAATGCTACCAAGTTGCTTCACTGTTTCAGGATCCTTCAAGATATCAACATTCTGTTGAAAAAAACAGAGTTCATTGTGTTTTGTGAGTAAAAATGTCCTTTATATTTTCGTGTGACAACTGTCACTTTGAAAACTTTATCTTACACATTGTGTTAAAGAATGTATAGCAGAAGTTCACCATGTCATATATAGCTGCTGTTTACTTCACAGCACTCGCTGCTCCCTCACAGATTGTCTTCTTCAACTGGGCTTGTCACCCAAGGTGAAAGTGAGCCTTGAAAAAAAAGCTCTAAGGCAAGAAACCATTCCTACCAAAATCCCTTCTCCTCACACAAAGAACCACATGCTGTAAAGCAGTAAGACAATTTAAACCAGTATTTGATCATTCAAGTCTCTCTCCAAAGAGCATTTTTACTGTCAACTATTGCTTTATGGGTGTCCACTACAGCTATGTCCACCAAATGCCAGGGGCAGAAGAGCCATCCAGCAGTTTTTCTTTAATTAAACAGCAAATACACTGAAGATTTATGCTCTTACTTTTGTTGCCTGTTGAATTATGCTGTCCCATACTTGATTAGGGAGTAACATGTATTTTTCTATCAGATGCTCCTGTACAGTCTGGTCTGTCTGTGCTCCAATCATGTATCCTACTGCTTCATAGAACGTATGCACCTGAGTGGGAACACAAGAAGTCAAACAGGGAGGTCAAAAAAAATAAAAGTTTACATTGTTCTGAACAAGCAGGGAGTCACGGCTACAAATAAGCTTCCACTGACCTCCTGCCTGAGGTTACACAATCTTCCTCTGCTCTTTCCCTACCTTCACCCTACCTGGTGAACACATAAAGCAAACCTCCATTCCCTTCGAATGCCACTGCGCACATCCTGGAGCCTTCATTTTACCAGCACATCCTGAAGCGAGCAAGCTCAGGCATATGCCTTCTAACTTTTACAATCCAGCTCCATTTACTTCTTTAACAGAACCTGAACGTTAGATTCAGCACCTCATTTACTTGGAATTCTTTTTTCCTACGATGTTTTTACAACTCAATGCACTTTAACTCTCCTTCCAAGGATTCCAATTAAGATCTCAGTAACAACCTGATCATGCTATTCGTACCGTAACACTAACACACACACAAAACACGACTAAGAAATACAGTTCAAGTCTTGAGAACTATCAAGTATCAACTTTCAGTGTGCAGCAGTGTTTTATTGGTCTTTGGAAACTTCAGGAACTGAATCAAGCGTACCTGTTGTGGCTGAAGGTCGCAGATGATAGTGTTAATGTTGTTCAAGATTTCATCAATAAACGGCATCACCTCTCCCACTTGAACCTGAACAAAATGTCGGCGGCATTTCTGTGCTATTTTTATGAAGGTGTCACAAGCCATATCCTGAACGCCATCATGGGTTTCTAAATTAAATCAGGGCAGTTACTGCTTTGTATTTTTCTCCAGACAAGCACAAGTGTGAGCATCAACATTTTCTTTAAAAAGGCAGAACAGCAAATGAAAGAGATAATTACCGTGCATAAATTCAAATAGCTTGTTGACTACTGTCTTCAGAAACTTCCAGTGAGCTCTCAAAAACCGTGGGTATTGACCTACTATGTACATTATATTTGATGCAATAATGGCTTTATTGTCTTTTCCTCTCTTTTGTTCACAGAGTCCTAGGAGATCCTACAATGTAACATATTATTAGTTTCCTCCCCACATTTGTCCACTTCAACTAAA
>VXAV01001768.1:152564-164750 GCA_013399715.1 Alectura lathami
AAAGGGGAAAAAAAAAAAAGCACCGCTCCTCCCCCCCCCAAAAAACAACAGCCCATCTTAAGTTCTCTCTACAATACTTAGATCTGTGTACGTACTGCTCCTCACCGATGGTCTTTTTTCCCCCCTCACGTGATTCTGCCACACAGATGCTACTGGTGCAGCTACAGGACAATGCTAACTGGTGCACTTACCCAAGGTTTCTCTCATGTTTTTATACAAGTTGATGGAATCTGTATCCTTCATGAATTCTCGTACTACTTCCCCTTGATCATTTTCCACAACTAGCACTTCTTCAGGCTTAGCCATACGGCTGACCATCAGCAGTCGAACCTGCATGTTACACAAAGACTGAACAGAACTGCACCGTAACATGAGAACAAAGGGAATGCCCGCACTTCATCAGGTCAGCTCACTTACAAGCAAGCGGGAAGGAAAGATTCTAAAGCAACATGCTAACTAAAAAGCCATTATGAATAGTGCCTGCTGATTTCTACCTCTACATGAACAGTTGCTTCAAAATAAAAGTAGTATACCTTCTAGAGCTTCAAAAGGTGTATGTAGTATGAGAGATCTTTTAAACACAAACCCATTTTCTTCACCAACTCCCAGACTAGAGGTTTTTCATTTTCACCTTGGCTCTTACAAAAAATGGATTCATCAACAATAAATAAATCCGTTTTCAATACTGTGATGAATTTACTTGGTTTAGAAATCTCATTCCTAAGCAGAAAACACAACCCCACTACATAAATAAACAAAAATACTAAGAGTCCCTCCTCCTCTAAACAAAAAACTGCTATATTTTCATGAGATGAACCCCACCAAGATCCATGCTGGAAAACAGTGCTCACAGAAACTGTCAGCAGGATTTCACAAACCTCCTATGCAAATCCTATATAGTGATTCTACCACAAGGTAGAAAGGAAACTCTTGTAGTGTTACCACAGAAGAAAACAAGGTTGGTCTGTTTATTAAACTGTACAGATTTTTTTTCCCCCCTCTTATGTTTATACTCAGTATTTACAAAAAATTAGCACACTGTATTAATACTCCTGTCATCTACCGGTGTCACCTTAGAAATCTTGCATATTAAGTAACTACAGCTGAATCAACTAACAACTGCTCAAAGCAAGGAAAGGTTTCTGAAGTCATCCCTTACATAAAGCAAAGCCTCAAACTGAGGAACGGTATTTAAACTTCTCACAGAATTTAAGCATGGGTTACCTTAGATAGTACAGGCAAATAAAGCTGTCTCCTTGGAGGAACATCGAAGTGTTGACTTCCCGAAAGCAACGGAGAAGCAGACGTTGAAAACGGACTTTCCCTGTAGAGCTCAGCAGCTAAATGATTCCAATACTCAAGACAAATCTTGAAGATTTCAGTTTCTTCAACTTCTGATACCAATAACATATAGTGAAGAGCCTGGAAAAGCATGTTTTAAACATCTAATTATTTCTGAACGTAGAATAATGTAAAAACTATATTACTTCAAATTTCATTAGCTAAATACTGATAAAGTACTGAATTAGTATTAAATTTAGGAACCAGGTACGTTGACACTGAAGTGACACCACTTAGTGGTCAGAGATATGACCAGTGCAGCAACTCAAAAAACAAAGTGCCATGTCCACTGCTGTTACTTTGAAAGTGTTTATTGATTCTTCAATATAAAGTAGCCTAAAGGTATCTAAAAAATGCTATATCCAGAGCAGTCCACTTCTGTATTATCAAAATCACACCCTCTGAGCTCCTGCAAGACCTCTGTTTCACCCTCAAAAAACACTTCACTGCTAGTTTCAAGGACTGCTCTTCTCCAGGCTTACTGCTACTTTTTACCTAGCTTCCTTCACCAGTCTACAGGACTCCAGTGAGCCTGTGGAACAATTTCAGAAGATCAGCTACACCCATAGCATAGGAGCAATCAGGTTAGAACTACACAGCTACTTTAAAGAGTTTTTTTTTTTTCCACTATATTCTGTTATACTGCAAGTTACAACAGGGAAATTCACAGCCATTTTAAGCCACTTACAAATTTTGTGGAACATTTCAACATCCTAGAGAAGACTCAAAGCCATTCAGAACTGAGTTTTGTAGATGGGTAGTTAAAGATGTCCATTTTAACTACATTAACGCTTTAAAAGTCATGCCGGACAAGACAGGAGCAAGATCTAAGAACCGCACTCCAATTCACAAACACGTAAACAGGACATGCAACAACTTCAGCTGTTTGCATCAGAATCATAGAATGGTCTGAATCAGAAGGGACCGTTGAAGGCCATCCAGTCCCACTCCCCTGCAGCGCACAGGGACACCCACAGCTGGGTCAGGCTGCCCAGAGCCCTGTCCAGCCTGACCCTGAAGGTGTCCAGGGACGGGGCACGCACCACCTCTCTGGGCAACCTGTGCCAGTGCTTCACCACCCTTAGCGTAAAGAACTTTTTCCTTATAGCCAGCCTAAATCTCCCCTCTCTCAATTTGAAAGTATTTCCCCCAGTGCTATCACAACAGACCCTGCTAAAGAGTCTGTCCCCTTCCTTCTTGTAGCCCCCCTGTAGAGACTGAAAGGCCGCTATCAGGTCTCCCCAGAGCCTTCTTTTCTCCAGGCTGCACAGCCCCAACTCTCTCAGCCTGTCCTCATTGGAGGGGTGTTTCATCTCTTGAATCATTTTTGTGGCCCTCCTCTGGACACGCTCCAACAGCTCCATGTCCCTCCTGTGCTGAGCACTCCCCATCTGGACACAGCACTCCAGGTGGAGTCTCACCAGCGCAGAGCAGAGGGGCAGGATCACCTCCCTCGCCCTGCTGGCCACGATGCTTTGGATGCAGCCCAGGGTGCGTTTGGCTTTCTGGGCTGCGAGGGCACACTGCTGGCTCACGTCCAGCTTGTCATCCACCAGCACCCCCAAGTCCCTTTTGGCAGGGCTCTGCCCAATCCTTTCATCCCTCAGCAGGGGTCGCCGCAACCCAGGTGCAGGACCTTGCATTTTGCTTTGTTGAAACTCATGAGGTTCTCCTGGGCCTGCTGCCCAGGAGTGGAATCATCTTCCAAATAAAGTCTCAACATAGGCTGAAACTTGAGCTGTTCCCTGACTGACAGTTATTTTGCCTCAAAATACATAAACTTTTGCAAGGAATTATTCATGAACTCCTGATAGCTTTTGTTTGCTTTTTGTTTGGTTGTTTGTAAATGGAGCAGGAGCTATCATTCTGTCTATCTTCTAAATGAGCTACAGTTTGCTATTTGCAAACAAATTCTGAATGACCTTTTTTTCTTTTGTAGAGGGCTACCTGGAGAAGAAAGGGATTGCGAACGCTAGATGGAAGACAGAATTTAGATAGCCTAGAACCCTCCCAGTGAAAACTGGTCTCCAGGTTTACACTGTGGTTTTGTTTTACTGAGTCTGCCTCGGCACAGCTCCTCATCCTATGGCCTCCACACCTGCAGAGCACTCAGCTCTGGGACACAGCAAGCGGTGCTCTGCAAGGGGCTACAGAGCCAGTTGCATCCCCCTGGAGCTCAGGGGTGGGACAGCTAGCAAGAAGGTCACCACAGAACAAAAAAATAAAGGGAAGGGTAAAAGCTGGAAGGAAGGACAAGCAAATGTCTCATTCCCAGCAACTGCTGTAAAATAGCTGAGAGCCATGGACCACAGGCTCCCCACCAAGCCCCCTAATACTGTGTTAAATCATGCCCAGGAAGTAGCACTTCGGCAGAGCTCCAGCATTAAGAGCAACGCCTACTACAGAGAAACTGAACATAATCCTCAAGAACAATGCTCTCAGCCTTTCAGTCAAACTCTGGGACATGGCAAATTAGGCAAGAAGCTACACCAGGACAGAAGAGCTGAACTACTGCACGTGCTGTTCCACTGAAACCAAGCTTGGATGTTGATTAAAGACAGAGCGTGCTGTGTCACACATAGACTGACAGAAGTCACAGCAGCCACCACCTGTGCGTGAGTTAAACAAAAATACCGTATGTTAACACATGGAAAAAAGATTACACAGCACCTCTCTGAATGTATTTTACCACAGCGTTTGAGCTTTGAGGGACAAGTAAGCAGAGGGAGAGAAAGACATGGTTTGAACACTTTTTAGTATAGAATGACTTAAAATGCTGTTGAAGCACGCTTGAAAAATTTGAAATGTTTCTTGTACTCATATCGTTTACCGATTATGGGAAAAACACACTTTTTTTCCTCCTAGCCACTGTAAGCACAACTATCCAGAAGTTGTATCATGTTATTTGAGTAGGAGAACATACTGTATTTTAAAACTAGGTAAGCTATGCAACTTACCTCCATCAACGTTTCCCTCAGATTTAATCTTTTTTCTATAAGTTGACCGTGTTCCTTGAGGAACGTGCAGAGAAACAAGCTGAGATTCTGAATGAAGTTCTGCTCATCATCTTTTCCATTGGAGTACGCAAGCCGGATATTGGTATTTAAAGGAAGCATCTGATAAAAAGAAGCCAGACACAATCAGTAATGTCCTGTTTTTACAAATAAACAGAACCTATTATGTATCAACAACTATTTTCCTCTTTTTTTTTTTCCTGAAAAAGCACCTCTCTGGTTTTCATAGCATTCCCTTTCTATAGGGCCCTCTTCCAAATGTCTTCCTGCTCCTTTCGTTTCATGCTCGTCTCCAAGATGGACAATAGGATAAAAAAGTACCCAGACTTTAGTTCTGAGGAACTAAACCCCTTCCCACTCCTGGTAACAGCAGAGACGAGGGAAGCACCTACCCTACGCCAAGACATTTCAATTGGTATTACACAAAGCTGTTCCTAGAACGTGTTTCCTACCCATACCTTTGAACATTATGGCTACATAACATTACAACAGCATGAAAGATCTCCCTTTAAATATCTATAAATTAGGAAAGATTATTTGGAAAAATACAAGTATTTTACAGCAATCTTTCAGAGATCTCTGTGGTACTTCTTAACTGGCATGGCAACTTTCAAACTCCATCACTGTAAAACTAAAACATTTTCTACATTGTCCTGATTCTTTAAAGTCAGTGCTTCTAAGCTATAGAACAGACAAAGTTTAACACCTGTGTTGCTGCCAGCATTCTGGCTTTGCTTGTGAAAGGTCAAATAAATGCAAGTTTGCTGCAAATTCAGATGCCATATTCCCAACACAAAAGTTACCCGCACTTCTCTGTGGGCAGCTAATGGCATGGTGAAAAGTAACCACGGTCCCTCTCACAAGGCAGTATTTCAGAACAGGAACAGACCAAAAGAAACAAGGCATGCAATGCTGGCAGCAGACTTAACTCCTGCACCTTGAAGACTTAAGGCTTGGAATGCAGAAAACGCAATCAAGTTTCACAGTATTAGATGTAGTTCTTCAGATGGCCTTACTTTCCTTCAGGTGAAGGTGTTGGCACTAGAAGCAGCAGCACTGCATTTCTTCCTAAATTCCATATCATTTGTCACAAACTTTCTAAATATTGTACAACAAAATCCGAAATCAAGGCACAGGACTGCCAGTTATCCTCGCTAATCAAGAATCACACCTGAAACAGCATTAGGTTGCAAAACATTTGTACCCCTAGTAAATCTGGCAGTTACTTCACTGCAGTAAAAAAAGAAAAACTGTTTGCATGGAATAGCACAAAGATTTCCCATCTCTGTCCTTCTAATGGTTCTCACCCTACAGAAAGGGTAAAGCTGTGGAGTCCAAGCCGCTTTGAAATTTAAGCTAAGTCCTTCCTATAAAATATCCTTACTAAATGCACAGGAAACTGTACTACTTCACATCACTGAAGAGGAAGTGTAGTAGTGTTGTAATCTTCAGAACAACAGCACTGGAAGACAAAGTCTTCTACTCAAATCTTAAGGGTTGAGAATAAGCCACAGACTTGAAGGGAACATTTTTTCTGATAGAACAAAGCGTATTATGAAATGCACCAGTAACCCGAAAAATAGTATTTCTGTTAGCATGAACTGATCTCAGAGCATGTCAATTTGCCTCCAGATCAGTAAAAACGGTTTTGCCTTGCAGGTAATTTTTGAAAAAGTAACTACATTTAACCGCTTAGAACACTCCTCACACGACCCCCTGGTTTTAACATCAGGAACATATGCTCAGAGAAAATTACAAGGGCACAGTATGATGCTCAGAAAGATCAAACAAGGATGATGTGACACTCCAGTGCAGGAGCTGCCTGCCAAAACCCCTTGTTTCTGTCCACGTAAGATGCAAACACCTGCCTGCCAAAACCCCTTGTTTCTGTCCACATAAGATGCAAACACAACTGGGAAAGCTGCAAACTCATGTAACTGAACCACTCAGAGGAATCACCAAGTTGCATGGTTACAGGTATGGCTGCATAGGACAAAAGCTTCCACCACCTCCAAAAATTACAACGGCAACTTGCAGAAGTTAGGACAGTCTAGGCCTTACGTGCTTATGCATACAAAGTCTGCGGCATTTCCCTCAACTCTTCCCATCAGGCAACCTGAGTGCTCAAAACACCTCTTAGATGAACCAAAATCAACCAGTCCAGCAGAAATACAGCTGAAATCTAGAGTCACAGAAGATACAAGTAACACCTTCTGATCCAGCCAGAAACACCATCGAAGGACACACCAAGAGCAACGTTTTTCCTATCAAGTTGCTTTCGTCAAAAGGAACAGACAAAAAGAAACATTTACTAAAACATTACCTGTTTCAACTGCATCATGGTCAAGGTAAAAAGCGTCACAAATTGTTCTTCATACTGGCTTACACTGACACCTGCAATCTCCGTGAGGCACTTTAAAGAGACGTTCCGAAACATGGGAACATTTAAGAACTATTGAGAAAAGAAGAAAAGCATTTTTACTAACGGTGTTACGGGAGAAGCTTCTTTCCAACTTTTAAATTCAAGGGTCATCAATAACTGCACGCATACCTTGTATATTAGTGTGCTGATTAACTTGGTCTCAAATATATATCCCAGAGGAATCCAGTTCAGAAATCGTAGCAAAGTTTCCAAAGTTGCATGAACTAAAGGAGCATTTTGGGAGTTTTCCTGTAAGGACACGTTAGTGTATGTAGTATCACCAGGCATGAATGGGTGGGGGTGGGGGAGGTTAAAAAAAACTATTCATACTTACCATCACAAACTGACACAGTTGAAATATCTGAGAGAATTCATTGCACATACTATAAAGAAAATAAAAAAAAATTAAGCACTCCTACATTCCATGAACAATCCAGTCTATTTTCAAGTGTCTGTGGTCACAAAACAGGTTTTGAAGACCTACACCTTCAGAGGCATTCACAAGCCACCTGGCTTTTTACAAATTTTGATGAGAACTTTTCTTTTTTTTTTTAAGGAGCCCAAACCCTGGAAACACAGGCAATGGCGACCTCTCTGTTAAAAGGCTGAGGCAGGTGCAATAATGCAGAAATACATGCATGAAGCGAGCCTGGTACCAGCAAACAGTACTGCTTTAAAGGAAAAACCAGCATCACACTTAAGCCTCAGCAGGGAGAGCAGACAAAGGCAGGTTTTTACTGAAAGCCTCACAGCGAGAGAAGCCATGTGCCAGCGAGCACAAAGTCGGCGCGATTTATCAGGGATGTGTTAAATACATATACTTGCCTGTCTTTCAAATGCTTAGCTTTCACTTGAGTTATCTGGCCACTGGAAAAATCAAACACTTCTTCACTCAACAGTTTAAGGATCACCATGTTGTTCTGACAAAGGCTTTCACTGGTCCTGCTCGCTCCCACAATATCACTTATAAAAGTTGGCCAGTGCTTTGGCCATTCCTGTTTCAGTATCTGAAAGTGAAACAGCTGTGTGTTAGGTACTCCAGCTAAACCAAACACTTCGAGACAAGATTCAAAACTTCATAAACTCTAGCTTACCTGAACAAGAATCATATTCAGCTTCCCAATATACACTTTCTCTTTCTGGAGAGCAGAAAAGATAAGTCAGGTTGTGCATAGTATTCACCTCCCTTTTCCTCCCCTGAAAAGAATTCACTTACTTCTACACATGTTGGATCAGACGAGGTCTTG
This sequence comes from Alectura lathami, assembly GCA_013399715.1. Taxonomy (NCBI): domain Eukaryota; kingdom Metazoa; phylum Chordata; class Aves; order Galliformes; family Megapodiidae; genus Alectura; species Alectura lathami. The sequence goes on from VXAV01001768.1 coordinate 160,589, forward strand.
ATAATTAGGCCGACAACATACTTTTTTATACCTGCAGAAGAATTGAGAATTATTTTAGCTATGTCAGATGTCACGAACAGCGTAATGCCTGCGAGCAGAGATTCTTGTCACATCTTTACACTGAAACACCTCTAAGGAACAAATACGCACGTGTAAGCGTGCGCCACTCTTGACTTTTGACTTGTGTGCTATATGGAAAAAAAATCACCTTTGTATCACTTCTGCGAAAAGGTATTTCGGATGTTCAGAATGGGTTTCAGATCAAGCTATTTCAATGAAACAAAAGGAATTCACGCTAAGGACTAGAGTAAGCTCTTGCATTTACACTTGTTATAATTTACACCAACGTATCAGCTCCCTAACGGACGCAAGGAGTTGTAAGGAACACTGCACTGGCAGCACCGCATGAGGCTGCAGATGGCATTCAGCACCATCCAGTCACCAATGCGTTGCGACATGCGCTTAAATGCTGCTGTGGAGCTTGCGCAGTGAGCTGCCTGTCCACCCACGATACCTTCCCAGGTCATACCTACCAACTCTAAAGCCGGCCTTCTTACTGCTTTCGCCAGACATTTCCAGTGGCGAGACAAAATACAAAGAAGATCCTTTTACCATTGTCTCGGACTAATGCTTTATTAATAAAACATGAACTCCAAGTACAAGCAGAGTTTTCTAAGCATGGCTCCAGTTTCAGCAATAACTTAGCTAGAATTGCAGAAAAGCTTTGGTACATTACCTTTACAACAGCATGCCAAAATTCAGAGATGCTCCAGTTTCCTTAGGTGATCCATTTTGACACCAGCAATTCACATGCACAGCACTTACAGTGAAACACCGCGCCTCAGATTATCAAAGTCCTGCCTGCGCAGCCTTGCCAGAGTGACACTTACAACTTCATTCACCGATGCAACCTGTTGCACTTGCATTTGGTCTGCTGTGTTTTTCTGCCACACAAGGTTGCCATGGATTAGAGAACCCTCTCTAAACTCGGGCTCATAGTTTCTGCATCCTTTGCTGAAACTAACATCACATCAAGTGGGGACAGACTGCATTTATATTTTTTGGTTGCATTTCTTCTACAAAGTGTTTTAAGATGTTATTTATTAAAGTAACTCAAGTTGTAAAACAAAACTACTAACCTATGCTGCCTACAGTTCCTTTTTGCCACCACATCCTCACCTCCCTCTCCACCACTAACCTATCGCTCACTGAAGACATGGAAACAATGGCTTTCTGATTTACTTTTCATCACAATAAATAAACAGTCAAAACCATTCTGTACAAAAGACTGTGAGAAAAGGCTTACACAAATCATCTGGAGTCATGAACTACACAAACATTACTAATGGTTCTACTTCACTATACAGCTGTGACACCGTTAAACTGAGCACATCAGGCAAGAGCTCTCTTGTCGCAGGAAAAGCTTTAGAGCATGTATTTGTTTTGCTACTCAACTTAATGAGGCCAGAATCGGGATTTACTCACTTCTTCAAGAAGACAGTCAACTGACTCAATACAGACAAAATGTGTACTTGGATGATTAAAAAAAAGTTAATCAGTTATCCAAAATGAATGTCTTATGTTAAAGACATTTTTCCCCTAGCCACTTTTCTAAATTACAAAACATTCCTAGGACTTCACCAAAATTCGCATCCTGGGCCTGAGTGAAATCAACAGTTCACTCAGTTTTTAATTGCATTCTCACAAAATTTGGAAAAACTATGTCTAGAAGTTAAGCTACTAAGGTGTACCACATAGCAGCTGTCCTACAGGCAAGTTTCCATGACAACTTGAAGCGTTCATCATTATCAGCTGGGATCAATCCATGCTGCTCCCAAGGAACACTCATTAACACACCACTGGGTAAGAGTTATCACCAAGCACTGGTCTTGGCCTGACATCAGGGCCCTGACCAAGCAATCACAGCCTTTAAAAAAGGCAAAAAAACAAACTCACACTCTGATGAAGCACAACAGCAATTCACAACTGAGGTGTTAAAGCCCCCCAAACAGCATGGAAAGAGGTTTGCACTGCCAGAAGTTAACTTGTTTGTCTGCCAAGCCACTGAGGGAAGTCAACTGCTGCAACTCTTTGCATTCTAAAATGAACAGGAAAGCGCATGCTGTTCTCAACCATGTTGTTCTGACTCCAAAGTGGTTTTGTTGTTTGTTTGTTGCTTTTAATATTGCTACATTGGTAAAAGCAGGCTGTTCAGCTACAACTTGAATACCACTCTGCCATCAATCTGGCCTTGAGAACATCTGCAAATGGAAACTGTTGCTCAGTTCCAAACCTTCTCCATTGAAAAAAATGGTGACCACAGCTCAAACAATCCAGAAGGCTCCCTCCTATTTTCAAATATCATGCTGCAAGCTTCTGAGTTCTTCCATTCAAGCAACAGCCACATTTTTAACCCCTCAAATGTAGCAGCTACCCAATTCTCTAATACTTTTTTTTGCTTAAGTTGCATTTTCTACGTAATTCTTTTTGCCTCTCTTTTTATTTAAAAGAATACAGTTTCTGCTTTATATTTAACTGCTTTGGTTTTTATAATCATTCCATAGAAAAGATGAAATAATTATGCGCAGAAGCAATAAAGCTATTTTAACTTTATATTGGATGAAAATCAACACATATGCTTGTTGCCATTTTTCAGCAGAAAAGGTCCAAGAAACTGTTTGAGGGTAGTATTATTTGAAGCAGGCAGGTGCTGGACATGTAGGCAGTAGTCATCTGGCTTGTACAAGATACCCTTTAGTCCCAGCAGCACGTGAACAACACTTGGCAGCTGTGTTCTCACTTCAAGTTCTGTTCCAGCTGGACTCAGTGGAGGGTCAGACAGACCCTCCTGAAAAACTTACCTTGAAGCAAAACAGGAAAAAAAAAAAAAAACACACACTACCCAGTATGCTTGTAACATCCTTCAAGAACTACCTGACATAACTACATTCCTCTCAGGACAACCTGCGACCCACGGGAGCAGCCTCCACTCTCCATTCCAGCGCCATCGTTGAGACAGCACCCACAGTCCTAGCAGCTGCTCACAGACTTGTTCGTAGGCTCAGCTGGTAGAAATCTGATCACCAAGATGTCCAGTCTGAACGCAGCTCACCACGGGCCAGAGGCAGGGTTCCTCCTCACCTATGTCCCACCGCAGCGGACAAACCTCCCTCCAGCTGTCAGAGGGGCTGGACTCGTACACTGCGTACCAAGAAATGCTAACAGCGGCACAAGAAGAGGACAGAGCACAGACACCGGCAGAACACAGCAACCGTACTCCTCCTTCAAGTGCCTTCTAAAGTTTCTGGGTGAGCACTGCATTCTGCAGTCCTTACTCAGAAGTGGCTTCTCTACAGAGAAGCAAGCACAGGGGACAACTGAAGCACTTTCTGAAGGGAAATAGTTTCACGGGAGACCCAAGCTAAACAACAGCCAGAGCTAGCAGGAGAGAGGGGAACATCCCAGTCACCACATTACTAAGTTCTGCAGCCAGTCTAAACTGACACGGGTAAAATATCCTACAGTTCCACCTTAGGGTGTGCCTGTAGAAGCAATGACATCTCTCGGGCTGTGCACCTCGATCTCAGAGCAGTTCCTGTGGTGACAGCTACAGCACGTCATCAGGATCGCAGTCAGCAAACACGTGGCTGTGGGTAAACACCTCAAACACAAGAGGCACAAGCACACTTCATGCAGTTGTGGGGCAAACACAGCATTCACCAGGTGCTTACAGTTCTTACAGCCAGTGCTGCAGATGCGACTCCACACTCACTAAAACTAGCAAATGCTGAAGTGAAATAGGGGGACAGGTCAACAAGGCAGGCTAATGGTACTCTGCAGCCAAAAAGGGAATTCTGAAACGTAACGCAGGATTGTTCCTTCCATAGAGGTTTGTATGCAAACAAGCTTATATTCCACGGATCCTGTTTTGAGACCACTTATACGGTTTAAGTACCACTTATTTTTACTCTTGACAAATGATGTCCCAAAGATAATCTTTCCTAACAGTGGTGAACTCAATCCGCATCTAATTGCTTTTCAGCAGAAAAATAAAAGCAGACTTCTTAAGAAGTGCATAAAGGAGTGCATAAAGGACTTACGTTGTCTGTTCCCGCCCCCCCCCCCCCCCCCCCCCCCCCACCCCCCCCACCCCCCACCCCCC
>VXAV01001768.1:164762-180033 GCA_013399715.1 Alectura lathami
GAAGCACCATGTACATCATTCCCCCTTCATTACACAGAGAATCAGAAAACATCTCAGGGCAGAGATTTCCATCAAGGTATCTGACCACTGCACAGAAACATCTCCTCTACAGCAGTTTCCATTACACCAAGAGCTATGTACTTAACTCCAGGGCCCTCCTATGAGCCACTAAACTGCATCTCTCAAACCCTTCATGGTTTTTTTTCCATTTGAAAATGAGAGAAGTTGTACAAGCAATTCAAGTTTCATAATGACAAAGTGCTTACCCATTCCAAATCAAAACACTCTGGACAAGTTCTCTCTGTTCACAAGAACAGAATTTCATTTCACACCACAGGATTAATGAAACGTGTCACTGACTAGTAAGACCAAGAAGCTTTAATTTCTAGACAGGCTTTTACACAGTAAGAGAAAATCCTAGTGAGACCACAGCACTTTAATCAAATGACATCCTTTATAAGCATTATTAAGCAGCCAGCTGCTACAGACTATCAGAGTTTAAAGCAATTTAGTACCACCTCAAACGTTTGTTTTTTTTTGTTTTTTTTTTTTTTTTTAGAATGATTGTAAAATAATCTGGAAATAAGTCAGTATTCACCACCACCGTATGGGATATTCTAGAACATGCCTGTCTGGTTTTGTACTGAAGCAGCCTCAGTAAGGTTTGAAGGAACACCACCTATCACATCACTTGCACAACAAAGGAACTCTCCAAAAATGCCCGCAATTCTCAATCTTTAAAATCAACGACATCTGAGGAACAGCTCTGGCAACAGGGCCAGAAGAGCTCAAAACTAGAAGCTATTTAGAAATTAAGAGTAAATTTAAGAATGGAGACTCATGTCCAAAGTATCTTCTGAAGAAAGATGATTTCCCCACCTGCATTTTAAGGTCTGGGCTGGAAGCGAAAACCCAACACTCAGCCAGAAGTGATCACAAAACCCTGGCTAACCTCAAGACCCAACAGGATCCTCTGATGTGCAGCTCCAGGTGCAGCTAAGAAAAAATCTCAAAGGTTAAGGTTCAGGCTCTGTAATTAGTGACATTAGCGTATTCCTCCAAGGTTTTCGGGCAAGCTGTCTCAGGAACTGTTTTTATTTCACTGGTGACCAAGTCACATCTGCCTCTGACTTCAACTGTGAAGCGCTTCTATCGCTACAAGAGGAATATACAACTGAATAGAGGAATACAATATTCCCAAGTGAAAGGATTTAGTTCCTTCGCAACAAAAGTGAGGTTTGCCAGTTGTGTTTACCGCACAAATCGAATCAGACATACTAAGTTTTATGAAGTAAGAAAAAAGCAGATTAACTGATTTATACCCTGCATGAAGGGCTTTGTTACTAAACCTTACTTTATGATATTGAGCTTGGGTTTCCTGCACCCCTATTCTACCAGTTACACTTCAAACAAGAAAATCCTGCCAACCAAAGGACTGGAGCCTGAAGCCTTAACCAGTCTGGGCATCTCCCAGGTAATTAACCTGAACAAGCTTAGGAGCAGTTATCTTGTACCAGCCAGCATCAATCGAAAAAAAAAATCCAAGCAACTATGACCACCAACCAGGTGAAAATGGGTTAGAAATGAAACACTGAGATAGTAGGCTTTATTAGGAAAAAAAAAAAGACTTTAACTATCAAGTCCAAGACGGATAACACCATGGTACACCAAACATGTTTGGCTCCTCTTCTATCGGTGTTCAGGAGAAACCAGACAACTAAAAGCCATCTAACCCATTTCTCCAAGTCAATTTTACAATTTTGGTTCGGCTCTCTGATAGTGAAAATATTCTCAAAGGTTGAACTAAGGATACACATTTGTTAGGATGAAGGATACTTATTTCTTCTGCAATCTTCAGAAGTACACAAGTCAGGAAAAATAAAAATAGAACACTTAGAGTAAGTTATGACCAGATATTACACAACTTCAGAGAGCAATTTATCTTGTAACACATGCAGCTAGTTACTGCATCTTCTCAGATGACAGCAACTAGCCAAAGCATTACCACACCTCCAAACAGTGAAATAAAAATATACAATACCAACTCAACGACATCACTTCCAGCATTTATGTAAGCCACATAACCAGTACTCCGACATCTGTAACACGGATGTGATAACGCGATCCAAAGGCCACGCAGCATCCTCACCTTACCACCGCCATCTGGCATCTGTTCTATGCACGGAGTGTTCGTAAAACTTGAAGCGTTACTGAAGTATACCCTGTTCTGGCACTTGTTCAGCCCCAAACTACTAAGCAAGCCTACCTCTGCAACTTCTCCCATCCCCCCAGCAGGCATAACTAAGCCAAGCGTAACTAATTCCATCCACTGACTCCTTACTTTCTCCCTGCTTTCCTCCAACAGCCAAAAACTCCAAGAACAACTTCCACGTGCTGACACTAAGTGCTCCTGGTCAGGAACACAAAAATATACGAGTAAGTTGAGAGAATCTGATGAAGTGCATGCAGAAGACAACTTCAGGGTGCTCCCTCAGTTTTCAAGAGGACACAGGTTGTGTTTGAGCCTTAGTTCAAGTTGTTTCCTAGAAGTCTGGTAGGCTGCTTCTAACAGAATGAATGTGAAACCTTACTTTCATTTCCAAGAAGAGCTAGGCTACACCCAGCAACCGATCAGAGGCCAGGGAAGGAGGAGAATGACAAAGATGTGGGAACCTCCCTCCCCACATACCTTTTCACCAGCACTTACATTTTAATCAAGGTAGCTTCAGGACCCAAGTTTAGGACCTCCTGCACCAGAGGCACCTTCGGTTATTCTAACTACGCTAACAAACCTCTTACCATTCAACATACACTGCAAGGCATGAAGGAGGGAAAAAAGCTAGAATCACAGGATATTCCAAAAGCTGGAAGAAACCCAACAAGGATCTGAGTCCAACTCCTGGCTCCAAACAGGACCACCCAAAAACCAAACCACATGTCTGAGAAACAAACACCTGAACTCTTGAAGAGCTTTCCAAATCTTTGCTATGGCACACGTTTCAACACAAAACAGGCCATCTTTCTGTTTGCATGCTCTGAAAGATGCACTAATGAGCATTAGTATTTCCCTACTCTGATTGACCCACCGGGAATTACACCGAGAGCCACCATATGGACTGTATTCATACAGGATGAATGGTTTCGATATTTTTCTGAATTCAACATAGAACAGTATTTTAAAGTATTTAGCTGTGGTTTAACATGATATTGCAGCTAAGTATCAAACAACTCCTTGACTTTTGGGGAACAACTAGCATCCGTGACCTGTAAACAGTGAATAGCTGTACAAGACTCTTAGTGCTTTTGGAGGCTGTAATTTGTAAGTGCTGCCTCGTTTGGGACCGCACATGCCTTCTTGCTAAAATAGAGACTACGGTCTGAAAAGTAAGTCAGGTAGACTTCAAGTTGACAATAAGTACGTGTTTTGAGACCTCCCAATTCCTTGCAGCAACATAAGGCTGGAGGCCGTCCCGCACTGCATTTTCAGTTACCATTACCTAGCTGCACATATGAATTCAAATAGACTTGACAGTCCTTCAGTGCCTACAAGAATGACCATTAAGAAGAAGCTCCGATTACATAGTACTTCTATCCTAAAATAATGATTTACAAGCTCAAAAAAATCCCCATCTGCACATGCTGCCAGGCAAACCACAGCCTACCAGAAAAATGAAAGTATGCTGGTAGGATGGTTGCAGACACAGGGCAGGCTGGCTGCTACAGCCCAGGGCAGAGAACCCACACCCCCACCTCAGAGCCAGAAGCTAGCCCCAGAAGCTGCCTGGGGTTAGAGCTCTTCAGATCAAGCCTGGCCTACACATCAATACAGAAGTCTCAGTCACACCTCTTGCATTGCCCATAAGGCTTACAGAATTTTAGGTGCTCACCATCCTACTGAAACCCCTGCTGCAGATGGGCGAGACATGGTGTCACCACGCAGAAAAACACAGATGGTCTCTGTGACAAAAAGCTAGGAGGCTAATAGCATTTGAGCTTGAAAATTATTTATGTGGGGACCGATGGGCTAAACCTCAATTAACACAAACACAAGAGGAAAAGACAAGGATCTCTCCCTACCTTCACACTGGTTCCTCGGAAGAATCTTCCATCTTGTTTTTATCACATTTTCCAAGATTTGCAGTCCATAATACTGAAATTGGAGAAGAGCAAAATGTGAGTATGTTACTGCAGGACCAACTAACTTTCAGGACTCATTCAATCAGACATTCACACTTACTTAACATCTAAGACTTCAAGAATATTAAACTAACAAATTTATTAAATATGTCTATTCACCCATTTACTGAGGTTTCATGCATTTTTTTTTCTTGTTTTATTTTTGCTATACTAAGTCCTGCTGTTTGATCATGCTCACACCAGGAGGAAAAAAAAAAGAAAAAGAAAAGCTCTCTGGCAGACAATTTTGACTATCTGGAAAAGAGAAAGTAGCAGCCAGATATGAATTTGTATCATAAGTGACTGCTCATGTTAAAGTACTACCACAACCAGGCTCCTAAAACATTTAGCAGCTTGGATGGTCTCAAGCTTCCTATCGTTCCTCTAAGAGCTGAAAAAAAAAAATCTTGTCTTAGCATCACATGTTCTGGCACTGGCACTTTCTAAGGAAAGTATTTCCCAAACTTCACTGGTGTGTTACTTTAGGAACAGCAAGACGACCCACAGGTTTATTCAGTTTCAATTCCCACCCCAATATGGCAGCTATCTCTACTATTTAAAGACGAACTTTTGTGCTCAGTCAAAGAACAATAAAAATGTGAATGAATTCTTGGAAATCCTTTTACCTTTCAGGAATTCCTTCCTAGATTCTTTACCGAAAACTGCCAAGTAATTGGTAAGGCCAGTCCCTCTGCCCATTTGTCCCTGCTGTCAACTCACAGTAACAGGGAGAGAAGTTTTGATGAGCTCGAACAACTTAAAGCCCCATTAGCATGAATAGACAGCAGAGAGAAGGGGATGAGGAATTTTGCATTTACTTTATCAGCAGCAGATTAGGAAGAAGAAAACAGATCACATCAATGCCTGAAAGGTAAACTCACGTTTTTACAGTTAAAAGTTTGGCTGAGAATAAGAGTTCTTCTTTAAAATGGTTAGTTGTTATACAGAGTAGGATCATTAGCATTTCAACCAAAGGGATCATCCAGACTTCAGCTCAGTTCCAAGAAACAAAAACACAATGTAGGCTGTCCCAAACCACATTGTATTTAATGCAATCTTTGCTGTTCTCATCTTAACATAACCTACACCACTCTTGTGCCTCCCTTTGTGACCCAAGCTCCCACCAGATTCATGTGTAGACCCTGCGTCTGCAAAACAGGTCATCTTACAAAATCTCGGGTACAAAGAAAAAATATGCAGTAACAGAAAACTGTCAGGGTATTTCTTTTTTTTCCAGTATCAGGAGTAAAGGTTTATCAACTAGATTTTAATCTGTAAATTTTCAATAGTTATTTAACATAACAATCTAAAAGACGTCAAGAGAATGCTCAAACAGAAAAATGTATGAAAACAGTTGAAGTAAAATGCTTCACAAGAAGTGACTTCAGTCACCGTCATAGATTTATAGACGCCATTTGCACCTGATCCAGGCTAACAATACAAAACACATTTACAAAAGCTTCTAACACACTGATAGACAGGATTAACTTCCCTGAAGCAGAAAGTAGTAGTTTTATTTCTAGACGGTATAGACACATCTACTAGTAGCCTGCTACTAGGTAACAGCTAACAAAAACATTGTATTTGCTTCCAAACAGTTTCTTCCACAAGCAGACTTAGCTTTAAAATTTGAATGGTAACAAAGCTTGCAAGAGTGTTCAATGACTAAAACTTTTACAAACTAAGGGCAGAATTCATCTTTAGTCTTCTTTGTCCTCCCTTAGGATTTCATCCGAGTCCTAGAGTTGTCCGTCCCTCTCTTTAATGGATGCTGCCACATCCACCCCCCGTTACGCGCTCACTTACCTAACCTGGACGCGCGTACCGTAGGTCACAGAGGTTCACCCTGCCTAGGTTTCTACTCATTCTTTTGTAGGTGTGATTTCAATTCTGCCCTCTGCTAGCCCCTAGAACATCTCTCCTCACTTCTTCCTCGGTGCTAGTAACACGCAATGTAGTAAGATGTACATGACCTTTAGCTATGCGTCCTTCTTGCCATACCATCTTTGAAGCCTGTCTCAACGCTCTGCAAAGGGCTTTCTGCTGTGGTTGGCTTTTTTTTTTTTTTTCCAAGTTGCATTTGATTTGATGGCTATAATAATTTCTGCATCTTCTTACCAAGGAAGTACCAAAACGTGCCACTGACACCAGCCATAAGTTTTGCCACCTGAACTATCAGGCACACTTCTTATTAAGTTGTGAAACAATACATGTAAACACGTTTAAACTGAGCGTGAAACAGAAGCCTTTCCAAAATGCATTCTCTTACTTTGCTTCTAATTGCCTAACAGCAATTCACTGCCGAGTTACGAAGATGAGGGACAGGTAACAGCAAAGACTGAAAGAAGACGCCATAAGATGATCCCTATGGTAGAAATTTCTATGGCACCCTTATTACTTATTCTATGCACCAAATCCCCTCCCTCCCGCCTCCCAAGAAACAAAAACAATTGATGAACAGAATTCAGTTAAAGGGAATCAAAAGGGTAGACCTTGTGGAGGCCTGCCGTCAAAGCCTAGCTGTGTCAGTTGCACAGGAAGACACCCCTTTTCTTCCTATTACAAGCAATCAACATAATGGAACATTATGATTAATATCAGGTAGTGTTAACAGCTTAATTAAAGAAAAAATATGATTGCATAAAAGCCAAATGTCATAGTGCATAAATTTAGCACCAAATAATTTGCAATTTATGTAAATTGAAGAATTCTTTACCTGTTGCTTTCTTTCTGTTCCTCTAATCATCTCATTTTTCACAAGACAAATTTGAGTTTTTAAAAATACTGTTGATAAATCAACTTAAACATTAGTAATGTCTGTCAGTATAAAAAGCAAAGTTTACCAGGCAAGCAAACAGGCAAACACTGTTACTTAAAGGTTAGCACTTTGAGGAAGTTCTTTAAACTCTTTTCCCCTAAACTTTAGAGCAATGAAAAAAACTGAACTGTTTCAAGCACACCCCTGGAATTCAGAGACCATCCAACCATGACAATTTTCTGTTCGAACACAGTGTGTATCAAGCAGAAAAGCACACCTGCCAATCAGGTAAGATAATCAAACTTAAGACACGGAAAACACATTTCAATCAACTTTTCTGTTCAAACTGCAGAAGTCTTAGGTGAAGCCTTTAAAGGTGTAGACAAAAGCTGAATGCTGTCCCTTTAGTCTCTACCGTGGCGGATGGATTTAGAACAGCAGTCCAAAGCAGATGTTCTGCATATTAGCAACGACAATCTTGTACTACAAAGAGTTTGGGGTGCTGAACTTGCATCGACTGCTCAAGATTGAGGCCTATTAAGGTTTCTAGTTTGTCGTCATTGTTCCTAGGGACAAATTATCTCCTCCATCACGTGCACATGGCTCTCATTAACATCAAAGACAGCCAAGCACTTAACCAAGGACAAAATGTGGCTCTAGGAGACTTTTCGTTATTCAAAAGTATACAGACACCAATCTCTGGAACTGGCATTATGCTCATATGTGCCTTGAAATGAAAAATTTATTTCCAATTTAGCTTTTTTTTTTTCCTCCTCCTTTCTAAAAAGGAGAAAAACTCTTGTCAAGGTAAAAGGAGATTTAAGTATTTTTTAAGTATTTTATCCATTTACAGTTTTTGTTTAAAGCCAACTTTGGGAACAAGACAATGAAAATGTGGTTTGAACCAAGAAAGTCTACAGCTAAAAATGAGATACCTTCCTCAAAGCTTATGAATGGAAGAAAGAGGAAAACCAAATAAATAAAAGTTGATTTGCTTACTTTGGTATTCATGTTCTGAGAGAACTCCAAAATAGTATCAACTCTTGTCCATGCATCAGGATGTTCTTTTAAGTGAGTCAAGACTTCTTGAGCCATTCTTTGCTAAAGGCAAGTTTGGGAAAGAAAGAAAGAATCAGCATTTGGGTTATTTTAGGAAGTACTATCAGTGAAGGCATTAATACAATATTATGCCACCTTTAAATCACAAATCCAAGAGTTAGAACCAAATGAGAAGCAGTAGGTCACAAACCTCCTTCTTTGTGACAACTACAGTTTATTAACAACCAAATTCAAGACATGCACTACTGCAAGACAGTCGCTGACTTGCTTCCACTGCTCCGGACTGAACGGTTCATCCAGAGCTACAGCGAGTATGCGAGAAAAGCACACAAGGAAAATGTACGAGCGAAGAAAGCTGTCTTCCATGGAAGAAAATCTAGATATAATTTTATTCCAGGGCACCCAAGCTTTCCAGTTCTACTGGAAGCTGTAAGGAGTGCTGCAACACGCTGTAATGTTGTTGATACAGGAACTTTCCATTTTGTCTTGAAGAACCAGAGCAGAATGGAAGGTCTCCAGTCTCCGCTTGTGAGGAATCCCTTGATGTATCTAACAGCTCACACAAACAATAACTACTTATTGGGGGGCAGTGGGCCAGCTGGTCATGCTAACGGTCTGTTCTTTCTTGGGACTGCCATTAACAATTATCATCTTAGATACCATGGCTTCAATAAGCTGCCAAACCTTCTCATTTGAACCACTGATGCATTAAAGCAGCTCAGCTCATTTTAGATACCATTTTCAGGCCTGGATGTTCATAAACATCTTTTTAGGATGCCAAACGGTGTTAGCCAGTTCCAAAAATGCAGCATACTGACAAACTTTGCTGCAAACCGCATCACCTACAAGCATCGCTGCCTTTTCAACAGGACAGACATTTTCAAAGTTGAGAGGAACAAGTTACAGAACAGCAAATGGAACTTCCACTGCACCGCAGAACTAACTGAATGCCATTAGAAAACAGTTAATGCTTTAAGAGCAACTCTACCAGTTACAACTTACTGCAGGTATGTAGGTCCCTAGTTTGCTAAAAGAATGTACTTGAGCCGCTTATCAACTGGTAGGAAAAAAAATGCTTACTCTCGTAAGACGGAAACCTCATCAAGACTCAGAAATCAATATACATATAACGCAAGAAAGAGTCATATTGGGTATGGGGCATATAAAATTAAAATTCAGTGCTAGAACAGTAAATGGCAAGGATGTCTGAAGTATCTATGCAATACCAGCACCCCTACATCAGAAAACTGAGTGTGGTGGAGCATTCCCTGGCCAGTGCTGACTTCGACTGGCAAGTTCCTGTAGATCCGTACGGAGTAGTACCACACAGATACTCTTTTTGACTTAAAAAGGCAGTACAACCATGTTCTCAGAGTTCTACAGAGTTAAAACATTCAGCAGTTTCAATGCTGTACAGTTTAAGAGAGGAAGAACCACCGTATTGCTTCCAGGCTCAGCTTGCGTGCACTTTTATACCAGCCCTCCTTAGTGCTTCTAAAACTGGCGACATCTCTCAGGATCAAATGTCAATACCAACAAGAAACACACTCAGTATCCTTCTCCCAAGTCTCATAAAGTTCACTCTCATACCCACTAATTCCCAACACCACTGGACAGCAGGCTTCTGTAGTTTCATACCAACATCAATGCTTCATCAAGACTGAAGCCTCGCTGTACTGTCACCACAGAAAAGAAAATCAGTGAGCAAACAGACCTCCTGAACGTGCAACAGTCTAATAGACCAGTGGAGCTAAGAGTCTGGGCCAAGTACAGCTGAACATCTGTTTGAGTTGTCTCAAACCTCCATAGTCACGTGTTGGCAGCATTCTTTCTTTTCAGAAAATACACCCACAGAAAAGCTAAGAAGAGAAGAAAAATCTACAGCTCTAGGACAGGACAGAGCTTCTTACTTGCCTACCACAGACCTGCAGAGAGCTTTGCAAGCATCAGCAAGAATTAAGCAGGAGGGGGGAAACGTCCAGGGATGAGAATTAAGGGGAAGAAGAAGACAGGTGGATTTCAAAGCAAGTTCAGCATGGGTTATCCAGACCACATCCTAAACCTTTTTTCCAGAATACTGTATCCTACTCCAGGAATACTGCTGTATCTCAGTATTTAGTCTCCTCAAATTCTGTTATTTCTGTCACCTTTTAAAGGGATGTCCTGAACGTGCAGACTCTACTTTTCCCTGCAGGACCTTTTGGACTTCTCTTGAAAAAGGCAAGAGCTTGCAGATACTCACTGAGAAATCTCTGCACCTTTAGGAAAACACTAAAACAGCAAACCAGGTTTCCATGGAAGTAAAACACATCAGTGTATTTGTTTACAAGTTCATGTCATGCCTCACTTTTGCCAGTTCATGTCCTCCTCTTGCGCTGAAGTGTAGTAGCGAACTGCCCTGTGACCAGATACGACTGTTCAGCATTACGAGCAAACTCCAAGTGCCTACAAAAACCTAACACTTGCACAGAACTTGCTTAGCGTTGGCAGCTAAATTTGCTGAAGCCTTAGGCCACAAGCTACAAACCTTCACAAAGGAAAACCAAAAAAAAAAAAAAAAACTACCCCCTCAACCAGTTTTAGCCAGAGGACAAGGAAGCCTCATCCATCAGCAGAAAGAGCAACTGTCCAGACAAGAAGAGGCCCATCCCTGCCAGCATGCAGATGAAGGATCCAGTGAGTCCCAAGTGTTACCGATGGTCTGAACCCACGTGGAAGCTTACACTGTAAGAGTACAGCTACCCAGGAACCCTTTGCTCAGGGCACCCCTCCAGACGCACCCAGCTTAAGCTGAAACTCTGTTGTTAGAAAACCCCAATTAAAACTTAATATTAAGAGACTTTGACTCAAACTCTCATCTGGGAATCCCAGGGTCAGAATGAGTGGAAAAAACAGTGTGTGTGTGCCGGAATCTAAACGGGACACCCACTGGCTCACTGGAGTCACCCTCCACGATGGATGGAGTCTCTGGCAGTATGAGTGAGACTCCATGAAGGATGAAGCGAGGGCTGATTCAAGCAAAACAACTCCTCCCAGCACAAGAAGAAAGGCAATTTGATCACCACATTTAGTGTTAATCCTCCAGTCTTAAGAATCTGATTTCTGAAGTTCAATTCAAACCAACTACTACTACATACAGCACCTGCTCTGTAAGTCATCACAGTAAACAAGCACTCTGCTTACAGAACAAGCTCTCAGCAGCCTGTACTACTGAAAGCAGTAGCAGAAGCAGCTTTCTGTGACACGGTCATTGAAATAACTACATCCAGTAACTGCTTGGATTTAGGAGACCAAAACTGCAAATAACTCAAAAAAACAAACAAGGGATTTTAGACCCATCGGAACTCACATCAATAAGCCTTACACAAGCTTTTTATTAAAGACATACAAGATAAGTACAAGCAAGTATATTTTTGTTTAACAGTTGGAAGAAAGAAAAGAACAGAAGAACATCGGGTACTTTGTCTCGTCTTCATTTACTTTTTTATTGCTGTGCAGGAATATCTTAGTAAGAGATGTCTGACACTGAAAGGCTCAATTTCTTAAGCATGGACAATTAAAACTTGCCAGAAGTTTTGGCCAACTATGCCAACACCCTTGTCGCAATACATGCTTTCAATATTAAGCCTTTTTCCGAAGTAGTTACAGAGCTAGATAAAAGCAACAGAACACAAGATTCACATTCAAGACAACATACGTGCGCGCACACACACACACCAGTTTGGGCTGACTTCACAACTTGTGCTAAGTTCAGAGAACAGTGCGAGAAGAATCCGTGCAGGAAAAAAAAACAGCAATGGGGAAAAAAAAACAGATAAAAGGACAAAATCTCCTCTTAATACAGCTAATATGCTGTGTAAGTATAAACACCCTAAAATAACACTGCAAATATTTCTCTTAAATATAATTCTTCAGTGAGGCCAACATTCAGCTTCTGCCCACAAAAGTAACAGGTGATTCTGACTTTCCTGAAGCACTACAGCACAGAAGGTGAGCTGCAAGCAATGACACTCTTACCAAGCAGAACTTGCTTGTATCTTTTAATAGTTGAAGGTATGCCAGAAACTAACATCTCAACGCTCACTGCACCAGGCCTGCTTTAAACAAGGGCACAAGAATCGCCAGTGATATTCTAGTCGCTAGCGTGGTAAATCCATTAACATTACTTTTATTCAAGTAAACTAATTTTGCTTAACTGACTTGCTGTAAGGCTGAACAGTCCATAAGCATAGGTTCCAAGTCCACATTACCTGTGCGCCTTCTCCATGGTACAAGCAGTTCACCACGTTGTCCAAAAGATTGATATCCAGTTTCTGGTTAAAATCCAGCAGCTGACGAGCTGCATGGTCTGCTAACATTGTCATAATTGCTGGCATAGATTACTGAAAAATAAAGAATTTTTTTGATTAATTATTAAGAAATTATCATCAGGTGCAGTCATAAAGCAAGCGCTTCCACTAAAGCACCTAATTTGACTGAGATGAGCTACGTTAGCAGCGCTGGACAGCACTGAATACAACACTCCTGCTACCGTTAAGCAAGCACCAGGACAAACCTCTCCTTAGAATTCATACGTTACTACTCCAGCCAAGCTCTCAGTGTTCAGCAGGTACAACACATAGCAGCAGTTTAACTCCAGCGGGCTGTACGATCAAGCAAGCTCTTTCAAAATGAGGCAGCAGTCCCTACTACTCCCTGAACATCTGTAAACCAGAAAGTCTGATGGTAGGCGCGTCTGGCATCACTACAGCCAAGCCCCACACTAGCACCCTCAGTAGAGTGCTACTCTCAGCTCTCAAGGCCAACGTGCACACCTGGAAGTCCAGTTCTGAAAGCTTTGGAACAACTGGTTACGGAACTGAAACATTACCTACACACTTGATAACAAGTTAGCCAGAAGCCATTTTCATGTACTTGGGAAAACAGCTCACAAATTATCTATATAAAGAAATTATCATTGAAATTAAGAAAGCTGCCTGTATGAAAGCACTTCAAGATGAAGTACAGTGGCAGCCAATTCAGCGTACCACCTCAGACCACTTCAGGCTGGAGCGGAATTCCACTGACAAGCCTGCTGCAGGCTTCACCCCCGCCTTGCCTGCCTGTCTCAGGCCCAGCAGCCTCCACATCAGAAGAGGCAAGTCAAGGGGCTGCGTGTGATCGTGCATGTGCAGATGCTTACCAGCTGCAGGCTGGTACGAGATGAAGGCACTCACAAACAGCAAGAAAGCAAACCAAGAGCCACGGAGCCGTGCACCCGAAGCTATACTCCACTGTTCTTTTCAGGCCAGCACCCCTGTTGGAGCAGCTGATCAAGTGCACTGCTCTCTTCCCAGTCCCTGGCAACTGTAACACTTCTTCCTAGCCTGCCCTCTGCAGCAGCTCTCTGCCACTCACCCTCCCATTCAATATCTTCCATAAAGCCACCAGTTCCAGACTTAACTGCTCACTTGGGAAATACCCTGAAGTTGGGAAAACCGCAAGGTCACTCAAGAAGTTACACTGGAGCTAGCAGCATGTTCAAAAAAGATACAATCTGAAACTTTTCCAGAAACAACCCCCATATGCACTAAAACCAACACACCCGACAACCCATTCCTTAGAGTAAGCTAGAAGTCAGTTTTGCCCTTACTAAGCAGCTGTATGCATGAATAAAAATTCATTTTAGCCCTTACATATTTAAGTCTTATGCTTAAAAGTGAAGAGCAAGACAAACCTGTGACTCAAGTAATTACTAATTAAGTGAAAGTCCTGCAGTAACACACAGACACGGAAAATCTTTTCTTTAGAATGTACATTTGCAAGTATTATCAAGCTTTTTTATTTGCTTTGAGACAGAAATTTACTGAAGTCCAACAACAAAAAAAGAACATTTTCTTGTACTTTCACTTGAAAGAACTCATGCAAATAGTACTACTGTGCTGGTGTTATCATTTTGAGGGGCCAATGTCACCATCTAGTCAGCCTTTTCACAACACCTACCTGGGAAAACGAGGAAATGAACATCAAGTAGAAACCAAAATTTATTAAACTAACACTGCATCTGCCCTCTGCCCAACTCTGAAAGTTTTCAACGTTGTTACATATGGAAGAGAGAAACAAAACAGCAGGGAAAGCTGATTTCCTTCCTCTAACTTAAAAGGGCCCTTCAAAATTTCACCTGGCAGAGAGAGGGGCAGCAAGCAGCAGCGCTGGGAGGAAAGCCAGCCAGCTACTAGGCGCTGCAGCTTGGAGTATTAACGCTGCCACCAGACACGTGTGCTTCCAGGCACGCCCCTCTTCCTCCGCATCTGACCTCATGGCTGCAGCGTGAGCCGGGGAAGCGGCTTTCGAACTACGGGAACGTTTTACATTGGTGGTTCCTCGGGTAGGGCCATTCATTCTAGATCGGGGCCTCTTTCAGCATTTTTTACGCAGTCCTGGGAACAGAAGCAGGCAGCCACGTGACGAGTAGAAGTTATTAACCACATGGAGGCAAAAAGGAAATGTTTTGAATAGGGCCTTTTGCCACTCCCAGCATTATCTCTGAAATGACCTGCCCACTCACAAACTGAAACAGAAATGGCGGCTTTGTGGTCAATACCAACAGCCACCGGCCCCACTTCCTACTCCTGGCCTACCACCTTGGATTCACTGCGCTCCTGCACCCTCTTCCCACCCTGCCTGAACCCAAGTGCTTTTAAACCTCTCTGGCAGCCACCACCACCCATCAGCACTTCAACACTGGCAATAGACTGGGTAACAGTAACAAGAAGTTAAAAAAAAAAAAAAAAATATGAACTACAACATAGCAAGAACGTGACATCTACCGAAGGTCAAAAGAACTGCATTTGCAGAGAACTGTTTACATAGTTATCCCAACTCTCCATGACCCTGGACCTCCAGTTTCATACAAAAATTAGCTTCTAAAGACACACCCGATTCATTTAAGCAGGTTGCGCAGAGGGACAAAACTAGTATGTAACAGGAAGAAAGGCCGAGGATTCACAGCGAACTCTAAAGCACACCTTCAATGCGGGTACTCGAGCCTTACTGGGGCAGCCAAGAGGAAGCCCGAGGCGGGCCGCTCCGCCCCACCACCCTCTTCCAGCGACCGTGCTGCACCACTCGCTCGCAGGCCCCTCCAAGCGCTCGGTGTCAAGCGGGCCACCTGGCAAACGCACCCGCGCCAGGCAGAGGGAACCGAACGGCCGCTCCACGCCGCGGCACTCGCTCCCGGCTCGGCGCCTTCCCCGGGACACAGCGGCCCGAAGCCGAGGAGGCCCGGCCCGGCGGCGG
>VXAV01001769.1:8165-14714 GCA_013399715.1 Alectura lathami
GGGGCTCAAGCCCTTCCACCCCTGCTGCTGTCAGTGAGGAAGGCACTGGTTTGGGGGAAGACTGCACCAAGGCATATGGCAATATCTTTGTAAGTAATTATAGGATAGATTCCCATCCTTTTCAACAGCATTTCAAAAACTCCAGGTATTTATTTAAGTTGTTTGTAGTTGTGCAAGGTTGTGTGTGGATGTGCAACACAGTTAATTATTTTATTTAGCAAACATATTAAAATTTGCAAGTTCATTTTCTTTCAGAGAATTTCTCTTTGGCAGTCAGCCTTCTCATGGCTTAAACGGGCAGTTTTTTGAGCAACTAATTTTTGATCACTATGCAAATATGCCTAGAGTATAAGCATTGCAGTTAGCATTAACTATAAACAAATTTCCAGTGGTGTTTAAACGTGTGACCATAAAATATTTCTGCTGGCGTTTCCTTACTTGTTAGCAGCTGTTACAACAATCTCCAAACATCTATTAAGTAAAGGAAGACATTTTGTAATACAGATTAGTAGAAATTAAAAAGAAGATGATAGGGAAAAAGGGTTGGATACAACTGCCTTTTGTTCTTAATTGGAAAATTGTATAAACAGACAGAATTTCATTTCATTTATGAATGTTAGACTTCAGCTGAATTCCATAAGTTATACTGAGTGTAGCTTAACACATTCAATTTCAGACATAACTAAACTAATCGGATAGGGATTTTTGAAAACAATTTATTCCATTTCAATGGAATTTCCATTTTACTAGCTGTAATCTCAAATATGTAAATGGTAGCCAAAGCTGGATGTGATGTTTCGGTTAAGAAATTTTTTTTGCCCATTGTTTCTTCTAGCATCTTCTTGCCAAATCTTCTGGAGCGCTTGTAATTTCCTCTGTACAGAGCCCAACAGGCTCATCAGCAGCAGAAGGTAAACATAATAGATGTGAGGAATTTCTGGAGATTTATGAGGTTTAGCTTTCTGAAACATACACTGTGTCTGGCAATCCTAGGATGTGGCCACATGTGGACTCTGCGAATTGAAAACGTTATAAATGGGGCATCATTTAGCGCTTGTTAGGAATAAAATTTAAGAACAAAAGATGCATTCTGCAATAGCACTTAAATATCATTTCTGCCCTGCAACAGCGTGTTTTAGCTCGTAGGTATAATTGTCAGGGAGGTTAAGCTTTTGTTAAAATGCGTATGAAATTTGGCAAACAGATAAATATCCCTATTATTTAATAAATTAAGCTTACTACCTACAGTCACCCATATTGCTTCACATTGAAACAATCAGATCAAAGATCATTTTACAGCAACCTAGGAATATGAAACTACTCAAAACTAAGAAGACTGGCATTATTGGGATTTGGTATCAAAAGCTTCAGAGCAACAAATGTACAAGACTCATGACTGTACTATTATTCTAAACATTAATTTGTTTAATTCTGCCATCTGTTTATGAAAATGTAATTGAAAAAATGCACTCCTACATCAGTTTATTGAGCTGATAAAAGAAGATACGTTAGAGAAGGCAGAAATATGCCATCCTAATGATCATGATAATATCACTGCATGTTAAAGTGCTCTTTTAACCTTTTTTCAGTGGACTTTACTGATATTAATTAATCAGCTTGAATGCTGTCAACATCTCAAGCACTAGAGTGCTAGTTCCTGTTCTGTGCCAGGCATTTCTCTGCATCTTTTTCTTTTATATGTTTAGCTAGAAGAGCCTAGAAGACCATTAGCAGAACAGTAGAGAGAGGCCTCTTCTTCCTGGCCATTGTTTACCCATAGTATTGCCTGATGGAAGAGCTCATGTCCATAAGCCTAGATTTTTTATGGCCTGTTTCATCACCATTCTCAAGGACTTGCATAAATGAAAGATGGGATCATTTGGAGATAAATATTGCTGAGAACATCACTTTAACCCTCATCATCTTCTACAGTACGCTAAAATAGAGGGAAAAGGTAGTCTTTAGTGAGAAATATGGTTAAACAAAGCTTCTCTGACTTCTGAGGTGAATAACACTTGAAATGTTGTTCCTTGATGTGTTTAAAATCTAAAAACTTTGCATGGCTGCCTTGTGCTTTTGCTTCTGCTGAGTGCTAATGCTTCCGGCTGTAGCTTAATTGCTAAGATTGAAATGATAACAATTTACATATCAGCTACGGGCCAATAGCTCTTTCTAACAGACACTGTTTCCAAAAGTTTTTTTTGTCTATTGTTTTCCTAGCATTTCTCCCCTTTCACTAAAATGGTGAGCCTAGTGAATCTGGGAGAATTAACATTTTTATCTTCCAGCCTTCATTAGCATGTTTATAAAATGTATGGGCACCTTAAAAGCATTAATAGTATTTTTTAGCTTCATTTGGAAGATAAAATATTTCAAAGACCAGAGAATAAAAAAGCTAGCTATCATTGGAAAACAACATTTAATTATTAATGAAACCAAGACATTGGTTTGGAATGAGAAGTGACTGCTTATTTACGGGAGATTTTACAGCAAAGGTAAATAATGAAATCTCTTTCCTAACCTAACCTACATAGTGGTTTTGATTTAAAGGCATTTCTTTACATGGAAAACACAAATAAGCATTTTAACTCCCCTGCAAAATAGGAAAATATGTGTCCTGAGTTCGTGCAGGTTTTGTGTACGTTTCTCACCGGCAGCTATTGTGGAAGTGGGATTACTGCCTGACAATTTCATCACGTCTGTAAAAGTAATGTTTAGAAGGTGAAGTAATACAATGATGCTAATCCAGCTTTTTATAATCAGCCTCCTATATATATAATATTTATGTTATTGTCTGTGCAGGGTTTTCTTTTCCTAGAAGCATTCCTTATCTTTGAGAATTCTTGTTTGACAAATGAGATTGGATTACCAAGTCACAGCTGTATACACTGGTTGATGTATTGCTGTAGGATTGATAATTCAGAAAAGCAATGTAGTATTTGGGGGTTAATTTTCTTTTCTTAGATACAAGAATCTAATGCTGCTTGCTAGATATTTTCTTCATTTTTGTTATCTAAGTTTTACCAGGTTTAGACTAGTTATTGACTCAGTTAATGTAAAAAATGTTGATATGCTGTCAATATTAATGTAGATGTCAGTCCAACACTAGTCCCTAATGTATGTAAGAGCAAGTATTTTTTACCTTGATACAGAAAGGCAGTCATGTGTGAGATTTAATATACATCCTAATCTATCTTGTCATTGCACTAGCCATGGGTGATGTGCTAATGTATGGGCAACCATTTTCTTTTTCTCTTCACACAATGGAATAGATACACATGAATGACAGCCAAGTCTCCACTCTGTAATTATTTGGAGGGCAGTTAGAACATACAGAGGGAACAGTTTTACTGATAGATAGTTGTTAGTTTTACTTATAGAATTTTAGTCTGTGGCCTTTTTTTTTTTTTTTTTAAAATTTTTGTTTTTGGCCTTTTTTTTTTTTTTTTTATCTTCCAGGAAACCACTATGATCACTAATAATTGAAAAAAAAAATAGTAATAACTAAGAAACAGCTAAACCTAAGTAAGCTTCATAACACATACAGAGTTTGGAATTTGAGTTCTGCATCCTTACACACCCAAGCAAATATTTTTATGTATTTGAATGTATTCTTTGTGCTGACATAATCATTTTGATTCACATTCTTGGCAAAATATATGTTTTATAATACAGAAGATTTGTCATCAAGTATTCCTAAAAAGTGAATAATCAAATGAACCTTTTATTTAAATATCTCTTTTACATCCATTTTCCTTTTCCCTTTCTCCATTTATTTTTAAAATTGTGAACCACTATGGAAATATGGGATTGTGAATATAAGTTGACACAATGTAAGATAAGCAAGCAAAAATTAATGTCCATAGCATGTCTCATCTTCATGTGTGTTGGCAAAACCAAAAACCTGAATATTGCTTTTTATATAAAAGACATTTTGATGAGAGTGCAGTTTCCTAAAAAGCGAGTCCAAAATTACATATTTCTTAATGCAGCTTGAGTCAACAAATCTTTGGCTTCTCATATTAATTTATAATATAGCTTCCTTTTGTTCCTCTTTTCGTACTGTAAGAAACTGTCTTTATGCATTCAATCTGTCTTTGTGTGAGAGAAAATGAAAATGAGGCACGGTGGCCAGATCATAAAGATAAGCAACCGCCTGCAATTTCAGCATTATTTTCACTATGTATTTAGAGAGGGAGGGTACATTTTCTCCCCTTCGGTTGGATGCTATTATTTGTAGACTAAAACTATTGTTTTCCTGGCACCTACCACTGTTCTACTCAGAATTAAAATCACTATGCACATCTTTACTAACTCTAAATTGAGACTGGTATAATTTCAACAATGGAAACAGTGCAAAATTCTGTGCACAGTGCTTTATATGGAAGTATTCCATTTAGCTAAAAAAAAAAAAAAAAAAAGGGAAAAGAGAAAAGAAACCCAAAACATTCTGTTTTTAGAATATATGTTCTAATCCTCATACTACTTAAGTTTCCTATGAGTAGTTCTTCTTCTCTGAGAGTAGTAATATAAGGCTAAATTGTTACCTTATGTTTTCATGGATTAGGTTTGTGACCACTGACAGTTATAATTTACAATGATTATGGACATTAGCATACTTGACTCTCGCTATTATTTTTATTTTGAATACAAAGAGTTCCAGAACACTAAGGAGTGTATGAGGAGTGTATGCTTTATTTTCACAGGCTGCTACAAATTTCCTATCAAACTATAGCTACAGTGATGCACCAGCCCTTGATCACAGTCTATAAGGAAGTATTTGCACCTTTGAGATTATCTTGTGTAAAACCATGCATTGAACCACAGTAGGTTCCTCACTTTGTCTCTGTATCTACTGATCTATCTAGCTACCTGCTACACAACATAGTGTGTGAACATTTTTCAAAGCTGCTAAAAGCAGAAAGGGATGGTGTTAAATACTTTAACATGCAAATAATTTCTGCTCACTAAAGACTTCATAGTGAATGCTGGGCCACTACTGCAAGTAAATTCTGCAGGTTTCAGTGTTTCTGGGGCCACACTGAATTAGTAGTACAAACTTTGATGAGACACAAAAGATATCAATATAGCACAATAGGCACTAGATGCATTCTCACAAACTTCTGGATTTTGCAAAGAGAATATTTTCAGAATATTCATTCAAATATAGTCATCAATCTTCTGTCTTTTATAAATCAAATAACAAAATCTAATAACAGCTAAAATTTATTTCGGGGGTAAATATTAAATATTTAACTTTAAATGATACCACCTCCTCTTGTAGATTAGTGGTGTTGCTGGTAGTGCGCCAACATGTAGGTAGTGTTAAGATAGTGAATTAAAAATATCTAGAATAAATTGTTGGACAGTCTAAGAATATTGATGTGAATTTGAGAATAAACGTTAGATTTTTCAGAAGGAGTAGGAAATCAGGTCTTTGCATATAAGGAGTGTTTCTATGATTAAATTTTTTCCCTTTTAAGTGTTCAGCAACACTCATATCATAAATGAGACCATACAAACCAGTACATTTAGTATGTTTGCAGCCTGTCATGTTAATATGTAAATACATGTGCATATGTATTTAGACAAATCTAAAAACATGCATTATTTACATGCTGTAAGAGATTTTTTTCTGAGCCATTACAGGCTATTATGTAAATATCTATTTAAAGGGCATAATATATTTTTTTAATTTCATTGGATTTTTGACTCGATAAGTCATAATGGCTAAGATCCCTTACACAGTACCTCATAATTTATTTCAGTCTGTATTATAGATGTTGCTATGATGTTAATATGAATTTGCATATAAAATATGCTTCAAGAAGTTACTGTACACATGAAGATTAATAATTCACTGATCTTAAATGGAAGAGAGAACATCAAAACTGATTAGTTCACATAAGGGTAAGATTTCATCTTCTCTGCAGCAGGCTAGCACAAAACCTAGGCATGATTTAAGCCTCACTTAAGCCCTCAAAATGTAGTTTAAATGGCTTTTAACTGGTGTGTAGGCTTTGCTCTGGCCGTTGGTGAAGTACTGAATGTAATCTATAAGAGAATAATGTTTTTCTAAAAGCTCCTCATTTCTAGAAGTAAATTAGTAGGTCTCCTAGGCGCTCTCGACTGCCAGCAGTTTCCCCAAATTTTGTCTCACTGTTTGCAAAAAAAAAGTGAAACCCAGTGCTAGGAGAAACAAGTAAAGTCCCCTTCTTGAAGAATTCCATGCATCTTGGGTCATGTCTACATCAGCAATGGATAACAGCACAGAGGTGGCCAAGACAGTTCAAAGTACATGGCTGCACCCACTATAGATTGAGGGACATCACTTATCCCAAATTTATATTCCAGCTCATGTAAATTTAGATTCCATCTCATATTACCTAATTAGATATGGAATATAGCCATTCAGTGGGTTCTGAGGTGCCCTCAAGATCATTATTATTCATGGAAACTGTGCGTTCATCTGGTTACTGGGATGAGGTTTAATGTTTGGATATGTTGATTTTCAGTCAACAGATCTGACTAAACACAGGCAGAATGGAA
>VXAV01001769.1:17411-28579 GCA_013399715.1 Alectura lathami
TCTGAGCACAGTGACAAACTGTAAGTAAATTCTACCATAGAGCAATGTTTTCCTTAGCCTCTCCATCTGCTCATTTTTGACACCCCTGTCATTAACTGTCATTTTCCTTTAAATATACAGTGAAGCTGAAAGGCCAGCTCTACATCACATCATTTCAGATTAGGGGCAGTTCCTTTGAGCTGAGCACTGTTTAGGTGTCAGAAAGAAGTCTCTGACCTCTCTCGTACCACACTGCCGCAGGGCCTTAATTAGTACTGACTCCAGCCATTACTGCAGAGAGGACAAAGGCGACCACATCATTTTTCTACTTAGGAAGTTAGCGTCTGACCTAATAACTTGTCCAGGCTCGTAGGACACTGTAATGGCCGTACAATGGCAGTGGGGATTATTTGTCAGATTCCTTCCTTCCCCAAATGTAGGATAATCAGGAAAGTTAACTATTGTATCTTGCAGTCTTGCAAGGGTCGCTTTAGGATCTCACTGTTGGTTTGTTGCTGAGAAAATGACAGAGAGAGAATGAGTTAGATAGTCAGAAAAATAAAGAGGGTAATAACAAAGTGCAACACGAGTGTATCTTGTCCTGGCTTGAAGTGTCTGATTATTTTAAATATGGCTTTTATAAGACCTACTCTGCTGCTATTGAATTTAGTGGAACTTTATCACTAATTTCATGAAGAGCAAACTCAAGTCCACAATCAAAGCAGTTCCTTTTTCCTCTGTCCTTCTTTCATCTTCACCCATCTTCATCCCATCCCCCAATCTCCTAGCAGAAATTCACTCTCACGTGAGAAACATTTTACAATGCTTTTAGCACAGCATTTTTGGTCTATTTCACTAGAAACTCAACTTCTTGCATCAGATGTCAGCATTCTACAGTTCCACAGAATCTCCTTAATTTTCCTTTTATTTGGTAATGTTCCACTGAGAAAATTCCATGCCAAAATATAACCACTTCTTAATCTAGAACTCTTTTATTATTATTATTATTNAGTAAGATCCCTAAAAATTTATTCTTGAAACAATTATTATTTTATTATTATTATTATTTTTTAAATGTGTCAACTGAAATTGCTATAGAAATTGCATGGTCTCACACCACATTCCTTTATTATCAGCCAGAATCACATGCTGCAGCACAAAGGCACACTTTATGCTACTGCAGCAGAAATTACTTTCACTGTAAATACATTTCAGAGAGTTGGCAAGACAATCTAAAACTTGCAGCAAGCTAAGACTTTGCTGATGATCAGTTTGTCAAGGTATAGGTATAATGTATACTTAGGATTTCTGAAAGCTGTTTAACTGTTTAATCAATTTGTCTACTGCCTTGAAGCCTGATTTCTATATTTCTTCTGTAGTCAAGAAGTAATTCTTCCTGCATTATACCTTCCCCACCCCTACCCAGTGGATGTTTCTAATTCTGATATGCTTTTCCACACAGCTTGGTCTTCACAACTCCAGTTCTAGTTAGGATTAATTTTACCATAGTGACTTGGAGCCAGATTGGTGTCTCAGAAATGCCATAAAGTTACCACATCTCTAAGGAAATCTCTTCTGAACTGATCACAGAAAGATAATTACTGTATTATCATAGCTGCAAAATGCTGCGAAGCATTTCTTGTTCTCAAACAGTACGTAAAGCAATAGGATACATTTATATTCTACAACATTACAAAGCCAGGGCTATAATACAGGATAAGACAGTTGGGGCCAGACCCTTCAGTCCATAACTGTGTGATCAAGCATTATTTCATTTAGTCTATGAGCTGAACTAACAGCCAATAAAGCTTTCAGAGTAGTCCTTTGACTACATATCATATATTCCAATTTCCTTATTCTCTTTTAGATTACACACATACATTGATTTTTTTTTTTTTTTTCCTAAGAAGGGAGGAGGTGATCTTTACCTTTCTGAGCATAAATAATTCCAGATTGAAAAATAGTCTTTTCCCCAGAAAGGTACAGCACAGAAGAGGAAGAGACTGTGGAGGAAGAGACTTATGAATTTCTGTGGGTCTGTATGGCTACAGAAGTATATTCTCCAAAGCCAGTAAAAGAATTTGCTGACAGCTATTTTAGTAGTTGAGCTGAGGGCTTTTTGCCCTCCGTTTGCTGAAGAACAATGTTTGGTCTGCAGTTCTATTAATAAGTTAGACTAAAATTTTAAAGCCTACTGACTTCTATTTCCTAAGGACTGACGACTTTATTATGGAACCTGCATTAAACTGGGCATTGCTGCCCGTCAGTTTCCCATTGCACTGAAACATTGGAGGACAGCAGACAGAAAGGAACCTCAATGCAAAGTAAAGGCATCTTGGGTTCAGGGGTCCCTCCCACCTGCAGCAGAGGCAGTCCTAGGGGTGTTGCAGGCAGCCATGTTCAGCAGTTATGGGTGAGTGGTGAAGACGGGGATCTCATCTTCCCCTCTGTCATTTATTTAATCAAGATTAAACACATTTTCAGGTTATTGGCCACTTCACTGCCTCTCCCTACTAGTAGTGAGGCAAATGAGTTGCTCTAGCAGAAGGATATGAAACTGATGGAGCTGCAGGTATAGAGTTAGAAAACAGGGAATGTAGTTAACTAATTTGTATGAGCTTTTTATCACAGGAGACTTCCATTCTTTTATGCTTTATGTGGAAGGCTAGAATTTCATCTGGTGGAGTTGACCACATACAGCATTCAGATTCAGGGCATTGGAAGGTCACTAGTGTACATTATGGGAGAAGGCCCTAAATAATTGAGATCATATTTGTGTAAATGTTTTTGGACTTATGTGGCTGTTATTTGTGCATATACACGAAGGGCTGCACACAGGCAGCAGTATCTATGATCATTAATAAATTAAGTCTTGTCTGTCTTTGTATGTGTGTGACTGAGCTTATGATGGCTGCAATATTTTTATGTTGCTGGTAACTAACGGACATTTTCTGACTTTCAGGAAAAGGATTTTCTAAACTGTTTATTTTTTTTTTTTTGAGGGGAAAAAATCCAGAAAGGAATTAAAATCTGAGATAAGGACTACTTGTATAGAACATTAAGGCTTTGACACAAATCATGAAAAGCCCAGGAAAGTTGAGGATGACATGGTATCTTTCATTTGTGCCTTTGTGCCTTCATTTTTTTTCTCCTTGCCATATGATATGATAAGGAGAGTGTTTCAAACAGCACAGAATATTCTGTCTTTTGTTGTCTTGAGTCATAACTTTACTGTTACTAAGACCTACCTCTTTGGCTTGTGAATAATATATATATATATATATTAATCATGATGGTGTAGTTAGAAGAATCAGATAGTTTTAAAGCATATTCAGCCATCCTTTTTACTTACTTTTAATCAACTTGTTCTTCCGAACAAGGTATGGAATTGATAGCTGTTATTGATTGCTTGTAGCATTACCTAATCTTCACTAAATGTAGGAAGCTTTTCAGATTTAGAAAGGTGGCAGAAAATGTCTGGTAATGATGCTGCTGGGAATTGAAGCTCGATACTGTGGTCAGTATAAAAGTGATATAGCTATAAGAGGTATTTTATTATAAGCCCATTGTTTTTTACTAAATGCTCAAGCTGCTGTAATTTAGAGATTTTGAAGTTGTTTAGGTATTTATCAGGTGTTTCAGGATTTTATTTATTTTGATTTACAGCAAGAAAAAAACTTTTATTAATGATAGTGTGCTGGAACTTTAAAAAACTACATGATGCAAAGAAAACAAAAATGTAGAGAAGAGATGGCATTCATGCTTTCAATACAAAAGGAAAATGTAAGAAATCATTGCTAAAACAGATATAAACGTGACCTTCACTGTGATTCAGTAATTATTCTAGTCCCCAGTATGGTGTTTGTATCATGATTTTCCTTATTTCCTCTTTGTTTTCATTTTTATCTGGGTACTTCACTGGTGAGTAATAGCTAAAGGGAACCCATTATGCAAGGCGAGCATTCAGTTTGCAAGTGAATTTGCTTGTAGCTATTGCCACATTTGAACCTCACTAATGTATGTAAATTAAAAACTCTGGTATTCGGATCGTTCCTGTTTGAAATAAAAACAGAATCTGATCATTGCAATCTGCAAGCCAGGTATTATCACTGGACTAGTGAGCCGCTGATGATAAATTGTACTGAATAGCTTGTGGATAGAATATTTTATCTCAGTTCTCTATCACACAGCACTGCATAAAATAAGAATGATTCATCAAGCATGAGAGCTGGTGGTTTATGAAATTCATTGCTCACGGCAAGTGTATTTTTTAAAATTCAAAAGACAAAGCAACTCACAAGGGTTATTTAGTAATCAGTGTGAATTACTTCTAGGTATAAGCCTTAGTGGAAAAAATTAAAAATACATTTGCTGTACAGGAAGCATTATTGCTGTAGGTGTTATAATTTAACTACTTCTCATCTATAGCTTTTTTGTATGTGTGACCATTTTGGATTCCAGTCCTCCTCCCCTTTATTTTTAAAAGTGAGACTGCATAATCAGTTGTAACAGGATTATTATATTGAACAAGTCTATTCTGTGCTCTCAGCAGAAACATCTTCAGGGGCTTGTACACCTTAGGCTGCAGTGGATATTTTGTTTATTCAAAAAGACATGTAAAGAGAAAAGTGCAATATAAAGTCATCTTTTTTTTCCTTCAGATTTACAGTAAGAATGTTTCATTTCTTCTTGTGTATTGATGTCCCAAGGCAATGTTCCAAATGAAAAGATAATAACTTATGAAGAAGTGTCAAAAACTAATTAAGTTTTGTAACTTGTTTTTTCTTCACATAAAGTATATTTTTCATCACACTGTCCAGTCACATGCTGGGATTCTTGCTAACATCATCACATGCCACTCGCACCAAGTCTCAGTGGTTCTTCTCCTCCTGTCATTATTTTCAGCATCAATTAATTTTCTTCTGACCTCACCTTTAGACAATGTAGCAGAGAATTATCAGTCCATGCTTTGCCACAGTCTATTTTGAAGGCATTAGGCCACTGTGTGTATTCGAAAATGGAGTAGGCCAAACATTATATTTTCTCACCTGCAGGGTTGCCTAGTAACCTGAATTAAGGATTTTCACCAAGCCTTCAAGACAAATAGAAAAACTGTAAAGCAGGTTGACCCAGGTGGGAGTGTCAGAGCCATGGAGATAGATTAGCATTTTGAATGGGGAAATATAAAACACAGATCCTCATTAACATTTATTGTGGAAATAGTTTTTGCAATTAAAGCAGCCTATTTTCTCAGCAAGCTGAAAGAATGTGATGCATATTTCACCACAGCTAAATTCGTGTTATGCAATGTGTTTTGATTTACATTTTGACATATTATTTGCTTGTAGACTGTAGAAATTGAATGTTCATTGAAGAGATTGCAGAAGCATCTTTAAAACATGTAAATATATCTTTGGAGGCGTTCTGGCTAAAAGCATGCACACTTGCATATGTTGGGTAGCAATTCACAGATATGTTCAGCTTTCATTTAATCACTTCAAGGAACTAAATTCCTTGTTTAATGTATTGCCATTGAAAAGAAAGATTAGTGTACTTTAGAGGTGGGGGTCATTCTTTGTAACGCTATTACAGCTTTGTCCTTGACATGCAAGATTCCTCCAGAAAAGGAAGAGGAGGGGGGGTGGTGAGGCAGGAAATTCTGCCTCAAAGGTACAAAGCAAAGAAGTAGCACAATTAGGATGTCGGCACATAGTGACAGTCCTCTGCAAATGATGGTGTCAGGCCACTGAGGGGCCGAGGGTGGCAGGAGTGACATTCACCCTAGCAAGATGGAAATAAATGCCCTGTTTGATAAAAGAAAACAGACAATTTATGTATACCCTGAAGAGTTAACAGCTAGTGAGCCATTCCTATGGGTCAAGTGCTGCATTTGCATTTTGATGGGATGTTATCAAGTAATTAATGCACCAGTCAGGATTTATTACCTCAGGAGTGAACTGAAAGGTTCATTACAAAATCGGTTTCACTTGAAGATAGGCATTTCCTCAGAGTTAGCTTTTGACATGTTGTTCCTAGCTCTCTCTGCCTGTGGCAGCAATGGTAGAAGGCCAGTGAGGTGAAATTCATTGCTTAATAAGGGCATTCACTTTGGGTATTCTTGTGATAATAAATGTATACATCAAGGCCGCACTGCCTTGTCAGTTTAATTGCTTCTTGTGCTCCTTAACAAGCCAATCTTAATCAGTCTGGACCATGTTATGAATAATTTAGGGATCAGCAGACTTCACGCTTAATAAGATGTACTAGATTATAAAACTTAAGTGCACTGTTTATAGAAAGCATGCAAAACACTTTAAGTTTTTATTAGCAGCAAAGAAAAAAAAAAAAAAAAACAAAACCCAACAAAAAACCCCAAACACAAACCCCAACCCCAAAGAGAGAAGCGAGTTATTCTAAGGTTTGCAGTTTGTGAGCAACAGCTGTGTTTCTTAACGCTGTAACCCCCCTCCACTTTTGTTGCAGGCCCACAGTTTGGCCTTTCTATCCCTCTAAGCCTCAGTGAGACATAATGGGAAATTTGAGTAGGCCATGAGATTAAAGCTCAGAATCGATGGTCAACCAGGAATTGTCATTTTAGAAAACATTCTTTTATCTTTTTAAATGCAAAGCAGACTTATTTTAAAACATTTTCTGATGGACAAAATTACCTTTTTGTTGGTGGCTGGTGACTGACAGCCTATGTGAATCTTAATGCAATTATTTAGATTTGAGATTGGTCTGCCAACCTTGTATCAGCAATAGGATTTTTGAATATTTTTCCTCTGTTTAATAATAAAGGTGCAATGTAGGATAGACTGTAAGTCATTTATATATAAAATATGAAGTATTAAAATACTTTTTATTTGTTCAGGTAATACAGAAATACATAAAAAAAATAACAGAAACAGTCTCCAATCTCTCTGAACCTATTATGATTTCTCCATTTAATAAGCATTGTTTGATTCAAAAGGAACATTTAACCTTTTTGTTTTCAAAGAATTCTTTGTCCTCCATTTTACCTCAACATTTGCAGGCTATAAGTCGTCCGCAGAGTAATGCATCATTCAGTTTATGACATCTAATAAAGGCCTACTGCAAGCATTAGAACCAGGTGCTTCAACAATTTTCCTTTCTGCTTGTAGCTGCTTCTGCTTGTTCTCTTCTAGCCTAAATAGAAAAGAAAAAAAAAATATTTTTTGCTATTTCCTTTTATATTCTTTTTCTCTTTAAGCTTTGACACATGCTGACAGCACTACAGTATCATTTGATGTCCGTGTAAAAAATAGCTACGTGTATTTTTGAACACATGGTACATTTATTAGTATAAATATAGATGTAATTAAAGGCCATGCTTTCGGTCATTAGGTAACATATTAAAATAATGTTATTGTTCAAATACATTTATGAATCAGGGAGATAGGTACCAGTAAATGAAAAACAACTTCAAACCTATTTCCCAACCTATAGCTGGACTATCATACTCCTTTGTTCTTGTGCAGGTTAATAGAGATTGAGGAGATGGGCAGAGGAAAAGCAGTGCAATTTTCTGCTATTTAAGCTTGGCGAAATGGCACTCTTCAGGAAGCAGCAAAAAGTATGAAAGCGTAATAGGCATTTTAAAAGTAGAAGTCCATATAGCTGCTTGAGGGATCCTCAGATTTAGGCATGCATAGAATCACGAATGAGATAATCAGCATTGTGAAATTGAAACCTGTCTGCTGCCTGCTGCTGTTCTTCCCTCTTTCAGTGGAGTGATTTGTAACACTCATCTTCTTCAGGCAAGGCAGCCTTCAAGATTATCCAGAACTGTCAATAGTAATTGCCAAAGTATTTTATTACCTACAGAAAATCAAAGGAATTTTATAACCAACAGTTATCAAGTTTCAATACACGGTATAAAGAGAGCAATTTTAGTTGGAATACAATCGTGTTTGGCTTGCTTTAATGTTCTTGAGACAATTCCTGTGCAACCAACTACAACATTCACTGTATTTAAGCTGGAGGCAAGAATACGCATATGTACTTGTAGTTTAAAAAAATTACATAATGCTTACAAGCTTCTGCAAGCAAGTGGTTTTTAATTGCCATACAAACTATGCCTTAGCTAATTACTTCTAAAAAGAATGAGGTTCCTATAAAACTCAAGATGACATTTGGAAATTCTGGCAGTAGATAAAAGTTTAACTGGGGCATTCTCTGTCATGAGGTAAATCAAATGCCTGGAAATTAGCAAAATATGACACTGATTATAAAGTCTAGAAACATTAATGTTGCAGCTCATATTGTGTTCTGTGAGTATCATTGCTATGTAAACCACAGTCATGATTGTCAGCTACTCATTTAACACTATTCTGTTGTGCTGCAGGGTCACCCATGATTCAAAGCTTTTCAGATGCTTAGCTTCTTACTCAGGCTGTGCATGAGTAAGGATTGCATCTTTCTGCCCGACAGTGTTTTTCTGAGCCATGCACCTAACTTTCCTTCTGATAGCAGAAAAAAGGAAGGTGTGACTGTTTAAATGCTTGGTGGAAGAAAATTTGACAGTGCATTTCCCCTCTAATTCATGAAGTCATGTCAAGACTGAAGTGACATGACTCTATGCGTTCTTTTAAAAACAAATACATAAATTGTGCAAAATTAATTGGCATGGGGAAATTCCTCTTTCTATGTTCCAGACCAGATGGATGCACTTATATTTTGAGACGTGCACAGAATTTTATTCACTGTGCCAAAGAGCAGGTATTATTTCTACTGAGAGGCTGCTCTGAAAGAGAAATAAGCCATGAAAAAATTTTACACTAATATAGCCATGAAGCCATGATTACAGCATAAAACAGATCTCTCCTTTCAATTGTGAACCTCCTTGCTCTTTCTGCGTAAGCTTTTGTTTTTTAGAAATGACCTGTTAATTAAATTATTAATTGTTGTTGAAAGGGTAAAGCACTTTACCAGGAATCTCCTTTCATAATACTGCAATATATGAAAAATTTAGCCAAATGGTAATTAGGGGAGAGGTTATTTATATACTATTAAAATGCTGATGTTGTAATTATCGGAGAGTTAATCAATTACACTGGGTAATAGCGATTTTTAATATAAAGAAAATGACTAGCCTGCTGGAAATTTGCTAATATGATGAACCTACACTGAACCTAGTACTTTTATCTTTTAAACTAGTTTGTATTATACTGTGTATGAAACATGCGTTGATACATTAGTCCATCTAGTACTTCTATATGTATTACAGAATATATTTTGCATATACATCAGCCAGAATTCTGCAGATGTTTAGGGACATCAGAACTGACTGAACTAATTTGTCCCTTTTTGTGAGATTAGTTACTACAGGTACACACCCTGAAAGGAGGAACTTTCAGGGTTAACTAATAAGATAATATTATTACATTTCTTATTTATTTTGAACTCAATAATAAAGGACAAGTTGATGTTAACACTCTTCTGTGCCCAGATCATGGTGTTTGAACTAGATCAGTGTAAATGTTATTCCCTTTAGCCCTGGTTGTCTTAGTAGAATATTGCCCCATCAATAGCAAAACTGGAATCGTCAAAAGAGCTGAGTGTGTACTGTGGCTGTTTTGCCAGTCTAATTTACAGATTGTAAAGCATTGTAACGAAAACCTTTCCCCCGGCTCCCCACCCCACCAAAGTTTAAGGTGAAATGCCTAGTTTATAGTGTTGCTCATTTTTTCTGATCTACTTGCTTTTAGGCTTTGCTGTTTGGGCTGTATGTTCACTCTAAGCATATTAGAAGTCTCATTATTTTGTTTATTAAAGTGAAGGGATACAAATAGCACAAAGTAGTCAAATTCCATATTTTTTCCAGATGCTGCATAGCTCAAGAAATCAGTAGTGTTCATTTTTTAATCAGATCTATGATCATGGAAACTGTCATGATACAATAGTGATATGGATGCAGCTATAATACCATTTTCTGAGAAGAGGAATAAAATGTCTGCAGTCCTAAGTTGATTGTAGTGGTGGAATTCAGAGATTCAGAGCACAGAAACAAACAAAAAAAAATCTGTCTAACAACTCGTATTAGTCTACAAAATCTGGTAATAAAATTAAGTGAATCTTTTTCTAACAATTATTTTCTTTCAAAAAATCCAGAAAGCAAGTTGTTGGAAGTTTTAAAACAGGAGGGAAATGCAGAACAGGATATTTGTTAATCATATTTCAGATACGTAGATACGTTAGAACACAGAGCCTGA
Organism: Alectura lathami; assembly: GCA_013399715.1. Taxonomy (NCBI): domain Eukaryota; kingdom Metazoa; phylum Chordata; class Aves; order Galliformes; family Megapodiidae; genus Alectura; species Alectura lathami. The sequence continues at coordinate 27,623 of VXAV01001769.1, forward strand.
TGATGCTCCAGTTAAAATCAGTTTAACACTAGCTCGACTCTGTTAAATTTAGCAGAGCTAGTCTTTGTTTCCCCAGTTGAAATGGGAAAATCATAGGCTCACAGCATTGCTAGCAAACTCTGAAATTCAAAACTAATTGGCTCTCATTACTGTAGAGAGATGAATTGCATTTCCTCCTTAAATCTTTGTTTGTTTAAACACAGTACTGTTGCATTTAGGATTGGATTAGGTACGGTAAGAGTTTACTGAGAAACTGCACAGCTGTATTTGTACAGTGCTGTACCTGATTCCCACCTCCTGTAGTGTGAGCAGTGGTAAGTGAACTGTTTCTGTGTTGTTCACTCACTCTGTCAGATCGAAACTCTGCTCAATAGCATTAAACTAGCTCCCATTTGAAAGATTTGTCTTACAAAACCCTGAAAACTGCTCTGAACATGCATACATTGATTTTGTTGTTGGAATCTCCTGAGCTTTGATGAAAAGGAGACTCCACATGCAGGTGAAAGAGGGTTTACCTCTTCAATATTAAAAAGATAAGATTAAGGATTTTTGTTCAGCTAAGGCTGAACTAATCAGTGGCATGTGAGGGTAAGAGAGTTGGCCTAATGCCTCTAGTAGGATAATTTTATTTTCTTTAGTTGAACAACAAGTTCAAATATCTCCAATAACTGCTTCTGACTAGCTGTCTACCATTATTCCCATTTGCACAGCTAATTGAATGTCCTAGGGTGCAGGAGTAAAGGTTTTTGTTTCAGCCACAGAGAGGGAAGTATTTTTCATGTTCATGAAGGGAAATTTGCTTAAATTTTGTCCAGTCAAAGATGCAAGCATTATATCAGATCACACAAGAACATTTGTATGATGCTACTCTTAAAGCTGAGCAGTTTAGCATTCACAGAAGAGATAAGGTTTTTTGTTTGTTTGTTTGTTTGTTTTGCAATTGGAAGTTTAGTTCCA
>VXAV01001769.1:41813-76813 GCA_013399715.1 Alectura lathami
GCCCACACCACTGGCTGCAGCCCATTGCCACAGAATATATGACACAAAATAAATATTGCTCCTACCAGGCTCACTCTGCTCCCTGCAATTTAATGCTGTTCCTTCATCCCATCCATAGCTATTTACAAGTGAAAGCAAGTGAATTACTTCAAAAGGGAATGCAGTAAATGTGTTCTGTTAGTGTAGTTTACATATGGTTTTGCTTTATTTAAGTAACCCCACCCTTGTAGTACCCTGGATAATTAAAAGTTGATTATAATACATTTGGGATTTCATTTTACGCTTTCTTTTGCTTAAGCCTTTAGAATTCCACCCTTCCCCCAACCTAAGACATTCTTTAATTCTGTTTCGTTACCAAGTGAAAATTCACACTCTTGCATAACTCCAGGAGCTGAGTTCGGGAGAAATAGAGAACCCATCATAAGACTTTGAATAAAACTTCCAAAAACTGGCCACACTTTATACGTTTCCTTGCCAAGAGATGTCCTCCATGTTGCCAGCAGTAAAGCACACCTGTAGCATAACTCGCAGAAGTACCCTTCTTGTCTTTGATGGTTACAATTTAAGCACTAGGTTTTGGCTTCCCATAGAGGAATGAATGACAAGAGAGAGACTGAAAACTAAGTTTTCTATGAAAACAAATCTATTTTGAGTGAAGGAATACATGAAATAAGCCTTCATTAGAGTTTGATCAGCAGCTGCTTCTGGAAGAAATTCATTGAAATCTGCTGAACCTGCACGATGTCTTTAGAGTATTTAGCAATTTTACCTTTTTTTTTTTTTTTTTTTTTTTCCCCTGTTATAAACTAGGTGTTGAGTTCAAACTTAGTTATGCTGAGTTTATTACAGTCTCAAGTGATATTCCCTATATGATTTTCAATGACTAGCCTGCAAGGAAGATGGCCTAGTTGAACCAGATTCCATTTTCAGCTTGTTTCTCTTCAATGTATAGTAGATGATTTTTCAGGAAGAGCTGAAATATATTCCAGGCCCCTAAATGGACTGTTAGACCATTCTTATCTCCATTTGATATAGAAAGGTAGCATGTATGCACCTTTCATAGCTCGCAAAAATGCTGTTGAAATTGTATTTTCATTCAATTTTTAGAAATTGATTTAAAACATCTTAGTTTGATAAAGGTAGAAATGACTTTTCTTACACTGAAATCTGATTTATTTATTTTATTTTAATCCCATTTTTCCTGCTAAGCTCCATGACTGATGAAGTACAGCTTAGTTCCTTTTTTCATGCTGAAGCATCTAACGTCCCTAATTAGGAAAAGTAAAAAAGTGTCCTGATTCCTTGTGAGGCCAGTTTCTGCTGACGATAACTTGTGAGTTGTTTCTCCTCTCTCTATATATATGAACAATCAAAAATATTTTAACTTTTTTTTATGAACTTTGTATCAACTTTGTGAAGCGGTACCCAAAGGCAACACGCTGTACTTGTATACGCAGATCTTGGAAGTGGCACAAGCCAAGCCATCCATTTGATGAGGTGTTCCGCCAGGCTGTCAGCCCTTGAAGATACAGAGACATAGCTATGGTCCCTCATAGCTATCAGCTAAAAGACAGCATTTGTCAGTCAGACAAACTGTGTGCTGCACATGATGGAATGAGTGAAGAACGTCACCTCATAGTCATATTCATTCCAAAATAGATACTAGCTCAGAACAGCCTTGGATGAAGAGTCTCTTCCTATCTCACGATCATTTCTGAATACAACCAGTATATTTATCTGTGCTGATGTTGGTATTGAGTATGACAGCTATGCTGGGTTCTTGAAGCATTTGTATGAATGTAAATGGCATGCTGCTGATAAAACCCTGTCAAAATAATCTTCATATGAAATGGATAAAACCCCATTTCATCCCTACAACAAATTCTGAGGAGAAAGCCAATGGCATACCCCTCAATCCACCAACCTGTGCATGTAGGACACAATCTGTTACAAATACAACAGACAAAATCTTGAATGTAGTTTCTTCAGCGAGTTGAACTGGAACACTGATTCTTATCCATAAAATACACTTTAAAAGAGTTCATGAGTGGAAAGCAAATAAATATGTTCTAGGTACAGAAAAGAGTCAGGATGTCTGCCCAAGCTTCTTTGGGGCGCTAAAGGGAGAATATCTCAAAAAACGGAGTTCAGTCAGAAAAGCGTGTTGCCTTCAGTAATTGCTTCATCTTGTGTCCTCACACAATTAGCTGAAGTGCCTGTCCTGTCTTTCATGTGTGCTTCTCAGAAATGTTCCCACTTCAGCAAATCTGACTGACTGGGCAGATCAGCAACATAGAAGTAGCTAACTAGGACTGCACCTAATAATTACCTGGTTAATTTTCATGGAATTTATTAAAAAATCAAAATCAAATCGAAACAAAACAAACCAAAAAAAACCTTCATACACAATTTACTTTTTTAAAAGATAATTCTAGCTCTTTTAGTCATATCTTTAAGGGAACATAGTATGCTTAGATGCTGAATGAGGCTAAAAATAGAATTCTTTAAAGATGCATGGGTTACATATACAGTAAGTGGCAGAATTTATGTTTTTAAGAAGGTGCCTTAATTCATCTTGCTTTTATAATAAGCAACTTCATAGATTTTTTTCTGGTTTTGGAAGTTATTTACTGCTTATTTCTCATCGCGTTCCACTTTTCAAGTGAAATACTACTATAAACTAGTGGCTATTATAATCCCCAGACCTCAAAGCCCAGCACACATGGTTTTGTGAACACATGATTTGAAACAAGTGGAACTTTCTCAATGTATTTGTAGGTTAGTGTGTATGGAGGTTATATGTTTTATGAGGACTATAAATCTGCTTAAAGGCCAGGTGTTGACCATCTTATTTTCAATTGGTAAAAATCCTCTGTGCCTAATGTATGGGTTTTTGCTAATTTCTCCGAGACTGTGGATTCTTGAAACTACTCAGTTTTCAGTCCATCGGTGCTCAGTGCTAACCACTTATGAAAATCAAACCTTTGTTCATTTAAGCCCACTGTTCACTAGTATGACCTCTGGAGATCTGAACATCTATGAATACCCTTACTCAAAAAAACAATCCCTGCCAATAGTTCACAAAGTGCATATGATTTTTTTTTTTCCTCCATTCTTCAGCTCAGTGATAACTGTGAGGCTAATTTATGCCGTGGTAACCAAAACATCCTGTTTCCAAAAATAAACTGTAATTGCCAGGAATATAGTGCATCTGCCTAACTGTAATTGTGTCTCATCTTCACTTGTTTCTTTCCATGATAAGGGAAGCTACAATATTTTTTGTGGTTACAACAGGTGTGAATTGACTACTACATATCTGGAAACACTGCTTACAAACTCAATAAAATTATTAAATTTCATCAATAGTAGCACAGATATTTGCCTGCATATAAAATAGAGACACCGTACACTCATTCTGATACATGCTCCTCTACTCTGCCCTTGTAAGGCCTCACCTGGAGTGCTGTGTCCAGGCCTGGGGCCCCCAGTACAGAGGGGATGTGGAGTTGTTGGAGAGGGTCCAGAGGAGGGCCACCAAAATGATCAGAGGGCTGGAGCACCTCTCCTGTGAGGAAAGGTTGAGGGAGTTGGGACTGTTCAGCTTGGAAAAGAGAAGGCTCCGGGGAGACCTCATTGCGGCCTTCCAATACTTGAAAGGAGCTTACAGGCAGGAGGGGGACCGACTTTTTACACAGGTGGATAATGGTAGGACAAGGGGGAATGGGCTAAAACTGAAAGAGGGGAGGTTTAGGTTGGACATCAGGAAGAAATTCTTCCCTGAGAGAGTGGTGAGGTGCTGGCACAGGCTGCCCAGAGAAGCTGTGGCTGCCCCATCCCTGGCTGTGTTCAAGGCCAGGCTGGATGGGTTCCTGGGCAGTTTGATCTAGTGAGCTAGTGGCTGGCAGCCCTGTCCACGGCAGGGGGGTTGGAACTAGATGATCTCTGAGGTCCCTTCCAACCCAAGCCGTTCTATGATTCTATGATTCTGTGCTAACTACTGGGCTATTCCTAAATTCCTATTTCTATTCCTAATTCTTATTCCTAAATCAGCAAAGCCTGGGTCCATATGGTAATGTGAATCAGTAGGTTGTTACATTTCTGCAAGAGGTTGTATTCATACCACTCCTGTGAACTGCAGACTGGTTTGTGCAGGAAAATCCTTGTGCATAGCCTTATGTTCTACTCTTATTCCTTTTATGACCTTATATGGTACAGATAATATTCGGATAGACATCTGTAAATATACATATTGCTTGCTGATCTTGTATGCATGAACAAGGAAAAGGGGAGGTTATATATTGATGTAGTAGAGCAGGTTTCTTTCTGCCTCTCAGAGAAGCCACTATCATAATCAAGAAGGATTAATATATGTTGTACTACCTTAATTCAGTACTGTGAGTGTATGCATGAAATAGGGTCTTGGTCACATAGCATTTTCCCCTTGCTTTTCTGAGTTTATGGAATGGAGGTGCATGGGGATATGGATGAGTCAGTACTGTGCAAGGTTGGCAGAAACTGTAGAGCCTCAGCATGTTTGCTGAGAAAATCAGGATGTACTGACGGAGGCTGGGGATACCAGAAAGAGGAATGATGGGGTATATTTAAGACAACTGAAGAACTTGCTTCTATGTCTGTCTCTGCAGGAGAGCTCCTTTTTTTATCCTAAGCAGGTCACCTTACTCAGATTTTTCAGAGGAGTTCACTGGCTGTGTGGCCTTCATTTTCTGAGTGCTTGATTTGAGGCTGTAGCATAGTGTTAAATAAGTGCTGAACACACAGAGCTGCAAATGAAAGCAATCAGTGCTGTGCTTTGAGCATATAAAGTGCTATATATTGCTATGTACTTGGAAAAATTGGGTCCCATCTGTATCAAACTGAGTTCTCCAAGTTAGTAGATTTTTTTAACCTCATTTTTTCTATACCTCCCCTTTCTGAAATTGCAGAATTTCCTACTCATCTCTTAGACCATAATGAAGATAAATTCATTAACATTTGTGCAACAATGAAAAGTCAATCATTAAATGAATAATTACTTTTTTTTCAGAATATGTTGAAGAGATGTAGTAAATAAAACGTGACCACATGTTAAATAGTGAGAAGAAAATAAAATCCTGAATAGCTTTTCACTGAATAAGTATTATTACTTTTGTGCAGTGAATAAGGGAAGTCTTTGCCACAAGGTAGAGCTTGATTGGGAAATTAAAGATTGTGTCTAAAGGGAAGTGTCTTGAAACATTTTCTAAGATATTGGAGCATTTTACTTTGATATTATTAATGGTTCTATATAAAATTTTTATTTGTTTTGCATCTATAATCCTATAGGTATTTTTTTTTGAAGACTTGAACTGGAAAAATAGTTATCATGTAGTACTATACTGAAAGTTATATGAAACATCACTGAGGTCTGATTTGCTACACAAACTCCTTTTAGCAGAGATAATGAACCAGCTGAGGGTTGCAGAAGGATTTTGTTCTCACCGTGGACAAGTACTAGTGATGGATAATGCAGTAAGCCACAAGGAGAATGATGAGACTGAAAATTCATGTATTGAATTTTGGATAGTGGGGGACACCATGCCTTACATTAATTTCCAGTCTCCTTGCCAAGGAATCAGTGTCTTCATCTAGCATTTTCTCTCCACATCTCTCCTCCCACTCTCTTCATATATGATTTTTCATACTCCAACAGTGCTGTTTATTTTTCTTAAGACTACCTCATTCTTTAGATGACCCTTCTATATTTCCAGTCAGCTCCCAGCTCCCGTCCCTACGCAGCCGCACACGCTTTCAACCCCAATGCCTCTCAACTTTAATATCCCTGCACAAACCTCTCAGGATGTCTCAATGTCTCTACCCTATTTGTCTGGTTTATTCTATTGGCCTGCACTTTCATTCCCAGCCAGCTCTCTCTCCTTAAGTCCAGTTTCGTACTGGAATTTAATACCTTGCTGTCTACTCCTAATCTCCTGCCTTCTACACACTTTTCATTTTGATGTTTGCCAACTCATTTTCTCCTTCCTTCTCCATGTCCTGGTCAACCATGTTCTTTTCTTACTCGGAGGGTGGTGATGCCCTGGCACAGGTTGTCCAGAGAAGCTGTGGATGCCCCATCCCTGGAGGTGTTCAAGACCAGATTGGATGGGGCCCTGGGCAGCCTGACTTCATGGGTGGAAACCAGCCCGCAGCAGGGGGTTGGAACTGGATGATCTTTAAGGTTCCTTCCAACCCAAGCCATTCTATGATTCTTCTGACAACATTCTGCCTACCTCTCACCATTTCTTTATCTAATCTCCAAAGCTCACTTTGATGCTTCCTTTGCTCCTGCCAACACGATAGCATGGGGTAACATGCTGCTCCTGCCCCCTTATAGCAATCAGTTGTGCACTGGGCAATGACATACAGCATCAAAAGAAAAATAGTTAAGAAAATTTTGGTTTTGCAATTGCAGTCTAGGGGAGCTGCCAGGAGAATCTGTATTTTAGAAGAGCTATTTAAGCTGCAGTTCCTCTAGGAGGGTGGCATGCGCATTATTTAGTACACATAGGAACTGGGTGAAGAGGTTTGCAGAGACTCTGTGGGGTTTGACTGAATATGTACCTTGGTGAGCTCTCAGCTCTGTGGGAAGTGTGAGTGTGTTGGTGATCATGAATTCCTAGGATAATTTCAGCTCTTCATCACAGGCAGCTTTTCTGAGCATGGGTAAGTGAAATTCTTCAGAAGTGTATTTCTTGTTTGAATTTGAACATTTTTATACAACGTGACACATGCCAGACATCATTCTGACTGCTAAATTTTGGGTTCCTGCTCAAAATTAATGGAACAGTAAAGATGTCCAAAATATATATATATATGTAAGTAACTGTATTTGTCCTATTCTCAGAAGTAGATGAATTATTTTGTCTGAAATTTTTTAAACAATTCATTGATACCCAACTTGCAGCAGAAATTCAGCACAACAGATTTCAGGCCAAGCAGTTCAAGTTTACTGAAGTTATAAGCAAATGGAAGGACAGCTGTATGGTGGGAAGTCTCCATTAAGCTTACAAATAGGTGGCTTCATCAACTTGTCTGAAATCATTAAGAAAAAATTTTAAGTTCAGGTCTTGTTTAGAGGCTTTCTCGGGAATATTTTCAGTGCTATCAACAGAGGCACCTCACAAGGCATTTCAGGGGTTTAGCTAAATTGACAGTGTAGATTTGTGTTTATTAGGCAGTTGTGAAGTGGAAGTCAGTAGGCATGGGATAACCTTGGCTTCAGCTGAAATAGAATTATGCTGCTGACAATAAAAATTAAGGTGGGGTGATTGTTATTTAAACAGTGTATGAAAGAAAGAGCATTCAAATGAGAAAACCATGTAGCAAAGGTTAAAGTAGTGTGATATATTGAACAGTGGGAATTAAAAATGTAATTAAAGGAAAGAGGAAAGATGAAGGAAAACATCTAGTGTGTTGCACTATTTGAGTTAAAAAAAATAATGGATACGAATAAAGCCACCCATGCCACCCTGTAATCACTTGAGAGCAAGACTGGGTGACCTGAAATGCTTGACTTGGCACTAGAAGAATCCCTAGATATAAATGGTGTTTTGGAATTCAGAAAATCTGTGTATATAATCTACTCTCTTCATTATTTATAAGTCACCCATTATTGTGCTAAGAACTGATTGATATTTCTCATCTCCAGAGCATGCCATGCAAGTGCCTCCATCAAACTTGGCAGCAGATTTGAGTTTCAAGCCTCAGAGTAATTAATAGGATAGTGTAATTCCTGTCCTCAAACAAAGCATCAAGAAAAGATTAGCTTTAGGTGGTGAAGCACAAAAATAGAGTGGGAAGGATCCCGTAGGCTATGGAGGAGGACAGAGATGTAGCATGTTATGGCTAAGAATCCCAAACACACAAATAATATAATGTGAGTCAGGAACATCCCACAAAATGGAATAATATATGAAGAATTACACAACATTTTTATTTTCCAAATTTTCCATGCTGGCACTGGAGAGGGAAAGGGAAGACGGTAATAGAAGGGGATGGAGACAGCAGGGTGACAGGAAGGTATTGCTGCCTTTTACTTCTTTTGCTAGTTTTGATGAGCAGATTTTTATCCTTTCCTCCTGTTTCAATAGGGAGCTTGACCAGTATACTATGTTTTGTATAGTACATAGTCACAGTATACATAGTATACATAGTCAGTATACTATGTTTTGTATGGTACAGCTACAGTCAAAGAACCTAATTTTTACAGGAGATTTTTGGAGGAATTGGCAATGGAAGACTTACTGAAGATTCTTACACATCACCCAACCATTGTGATCTGGTTTGAAGCACCCGTGATGTCTTTCCAAAACATCAAAGATCACTTGGGCAATGCGTATGTTAAACAATGCATATGGTCTATGCATATGTTAAACTTTGAAAGTCTGAAGATTTAAATTATATTTATAACAAATTAATTTGGAAAAAAAAATCACAGATTGCTATATATGCTATGGAATATTTATCAGGTAACTGTGAAAAAATAATTCTGTAAAGACTATTAAAAAAAAATAAAAATCAGAAAAAATAAAAAGTGGTTATATCCAGGGAATTTTTTTATCCTGTAAATAAATCACCCATTTTTGCCTGTGACGCTTTGCAACGAAGAGTAAGAATATTAAAACTGGAAGGATGTAGGTTAGTTACATGACAAGACATAGTACAAGAACTTCTCCAGATCAGAAAAAAAAAGTATCCTTAAAAATGGAAATAAAGCCAAAGTAATGTTAATAAAACTGAACATAGAGGTTGTTTAAGAGCAACTATGTGAAGGTACCTAACAAAGCTAAATAGAAATTGTTAAAGTACCTCAGAAATAAAACCCTGCAGAACAGTCATTAGGTCTGATAGACCACCAGAGAATAAGGAGTCAGTCCAAAAAGATCAGGAGATGGCAAACAGAACACATTCTTTTACTCTAGTATTCTCAAAAGACAAAGGAGAAATATATGCAGTAACAGAATTCTTTACAGATAATTTCAGAGACATACTGTTAGTGAGCCAAAGAGAGGTGAATAATTCAGAAAGAAAATCTGGAAGGTAAATGAGAAGGATTTTACAGTGTATTTCATAGGGAAGCCCAAAAACTGAGTCGCTAATAAAATATGTCATTTAAATGACATTTAAATGAGCTGTTAATTAACATTGAAGATTTCTTTGTAAATACACTCTAAAGAATTATTCTGGAAAATGTGAATAGGAAAGACAATCTCATCACTTACATGAGGTATTGGAAACTCAGCTCAAGTAGGAGGTAGGAAAAAATGCAAGAAATCAAGGAGAGCAGAAATGTTGGTATAGAATCATGGAATGGCTTGGGTTGGAAGGGACCTCAAAGTATGTGAAGGGACATTGAATAAAGATTGAACAGCAACACAGAAAAGTAAAACAAGGCTGAATAAAAGGTATGCAAGAAAGGTGAATGATATAGATCCAGTATTATTATTATTATTATTATTATTTTTTCCACAGCCTAGAAACAAGCACCCTATTAGCTAGTGAACATCATGAGGAGACTCTCATTGAATTTTTGAGCTTTGAGTCAGGCTCTTAGGCTCAGATTCACCCACCTAAGTTCTAAGATTTAGCTGCAGTGCCAAAGTCTATACTCTAAACAGTAAATTTCACTTTAAAATCCCTCTATAGTCAGGGAATTAGACACCTCCAGAGGCTAATTCAACCTGCCTGAATTGTGCCCTGAAGGTACCTGTCTCTCACTCCTTAGGGAAGAAGCTTAGAGCAGTGCCTGGAATTAGGCAGGGTGTATCTAAACCAGCATGTTGAATGAGAATTAGTAATGAGACTTTTGACTTTTTTGTTCAAAATAACCCTGATGCAAATGCATTAGTCCTCAAGTCAGACAGTGCAAGAATTCTTCACACCTTTTGCTGATGGGGGAAATAGCATTTTCTATGGACTGTAATGGCAGCCAAAAGAAAGCACAGATGACTTGGAAAAGTTAGGCTATCCTCAACATAGATTAATGCTTCAATGCCTTTCTAGAGATAGCCAAGTAAGAAAAGTATCCCTTTTTGCATAATAAATGATTACCCGTGCATCTCCAATCACATCTGGAAAACATTGCTGAGTTTCTGAATATTTGACATTCTCTGTTAATGGTTTTGTCAGCATATGCTTCTCCTGCAAAATATTTGGTAAAATATTAATATAAAAATAAAACAACAGCAACAAAACCAACAGATTTTCCCTTTTTCTCATCAGCCAGTATGACTCAGTGTAAGTTTACCAACATTTTACACCATTATCAGAGTAAGATATGCTTATTTTCCAGATTCACTCTGAGACTATGGAAGGTAGACTAGAAATCAGTCAATCCTAGCCAGCAACAAGATAAAGAGAGCTTGCGCAGCAGTAGAACTGGAAAGGACACCCCACACCTCTAAATTTCTGGGGAGAACGTTCCCTTTCTTTCTCCAGCAGCCTGAAGTAGATTACAGTTTAAAAAACAAAACAAAACAAAAAAAAAGGTGAAAAAGTCATAATGGGAAACAGGCAGGTAGGCAGGTTAACTGGTGATAATGAATCTTTTCTAGCTTCACAAACTAACAGCAACAAAAAAAAAAGCAAGGTAGAAGAGAGCTGCTACTCCCTGGTAGTCAGAGGGGCGAGGCTGAGTATGGCGAGTGGGGAATACTGGCTCCTGGGTGGAGCGGGTGTGATTTGTGATGCTGCTTGGGAAGGAGCCACCACGACACGCTCTGTTCAGCCAGCATTGCAGTCAGGCTTCTCTGACAAGTAATACAACCGGAACAAAATAAGCATTAGAGCGCTATAAAAATTCAAATGATGCACCACAAAGCAAAATGGTACAATTTGATACAAACTGCAGGTTAGCACTTTCTGGTCAATATGATGATCATCACTTAATTACAGGCTTGTTTGCGGGAAGTTCAGCCTTCTAAAAGCAATAGTTTTAAACATAACGCAGTGATTAGAAACTGTTATTAATGGGTTGGTGCTGTTATTCCCCTTGAGTCGCTAAATGAGAAATTAGAAATCCTACTTGAAGATGAAATATGACCACTAGAGGATGCAGTCAAGATCCTGAATGAGCAAGTCATCCTGTTCCTCAATCGTGCTCTGAAAGACTAGCCAGAAAATAGAATGAATACTTTCTGAAATATTTGGGTAAATAAATTATAATCCAGAAGTCAGAGAGAACCTCTTACCAACTTGGCAGAGTAACTGAGGTAATCCAGAAGAAAATCCACAAAGCCTGCTTTTAATTCATTTTTTCTTTCTTTGCATACTCGGTGTTTTTTTCTTTGTTTTCTTTTGGTCTTCCCCCTTTCCCTACATTATCTAAAACAAGCCCATCTCTCCAATCCATCCTTCCATTATCTTTTGCTAGTGGTTACCTTCTCATCCTGATACTTAATCTAATTAAGCCATTCCTTTCCCAGGTTGAACCTAGGATACACCTGTACTGAACATTTATGTGTACCATTGATTCAACTGTTTTTTGAACATACTTAATAACAAACACCTTTTTTTAAAAAAAGTCTCTTATTTCCTATTTATTTACTTACTGCTTTAGTCATTTGATTTATTCTTTCCCCATCCATCCGGCCCTTGGCTACAAACACTTGCTTAATCTTGCTTTCTCTCTCATAACCACAATTACTCACCCACAACAAGTAGGTCATCCTCATTTAGGAAATTACTTGCAATTTGGAGAGGGTAAAAGGCATACCAACAGCAACAACAACAAAATCCAGGACCAAAACAGTCACTACTGCCCATTGTTTCATATATCTGTGAGTTTCAACTCTGACATGTCTTGTTTTAACTATTTCATATTTTATTTCAAAAATGAGTAGTTTTGCTTCTGTATACTTTCCCTTGCAATGGTGGATGCATTTGTTCTTTTTTATTTGCACCTCAGCAAGTCTGGCTTTTGTAATCCTAATATGCATATTCATCTAATTTGCTGCTAGTATCTGCTATTCAGCTTTGGATGAGGTCTGGATTTTGCAGTTGAAAGCATCACACATCTTGACTTCATTGGACTGAGAAAGGTCATAAGGGTCTTTCATGAAATTGATATAGAAGTGGGGCCTAAGAGTGTAGGTTAACATACCAAAAGTATATGATGTAGAATATATCATATGCAATATCAGCTGATCAGTGTTACCTCTACAGCTTAACTTCTCCGTTTTTCATGATTTTACAGTTTTAGTTCAGACTATGCTAACCTTATTTTTTGTGTTTAATTCTAAGTCAGCTGTGAGGAAGAAGTTGATAATGCATAAACTCTAGAGATCCAACATCAAAAGAAATTTTCAGCATTTAGACAAAATAAAACCAGGTTTGAATAAAATATCATATTTCAATAGTAAGCATTATTAAACCCATTATACATTTGAATCTGCTGGTCTATTCATTTTCAAAGCTGACATTTGTAAATGTATATAGGCAGGACGCTTGTAGATTTAAAATAGAGCATTAGAACTTGTTCTGGAATCTGTGGCCCCATCATATTGTGTTTTGTTGATTTTGTGTCTGAGCAGGAATCATCACATTTTTATAACTGAATAGTACCCATATTCTTTAGCATTTGAAGAAAAAATTTTATTAAAAAGATATGTTTGTTGGTATGTCTTTTGCGTAGGTATGTAAAAGGTATGCCTTTGGTAGCACATTATGTTAGATATTCTCAATGTTTATTCTAACGAACAGTCTTTCAAAGGAGTTTTATTTTTAAATTTACTAACTACTTTTAAGTTAGAGCTGTTGGATTTCCATCTTGTCCCTTTGGCAGATGTCACGACAGTGTGAATCTTAGACAGCCTTTCTGTAATTCTGAAGAAAAATATGAGAAGTTCTTGTATTATCATTTCTGTCTATGAAATTTATTTCTGAAGTGAATACCATACATATTTCTGAAATGAATGCCAAATGTATTTTCTAGGAGTGAGTGCCATTGAAAGCCAAGGCAGGCAATTTATACTGTGCATAATAATGATATTAATTTTTATGGTGTGTATAAGTTACATTTTGATTAGTTTTTTGCATGATTAAAAATTTGCAAAGCCTTTATGGCCCCCAGGAGCCTACCTGTAATAAACAGCTCTCACCTTCCAAACCATAAAACAGGTCTGCAGTACTTGAACATTAGAGCTAATTGCCTTGCTACATCAAAGGGAGCACCACAAGACTGAGAAAAATCACAGAAGGGGGGTGGGGAGTGGGGGGCAGTTTCACCTCTAAAGGTTATGTGTTTGTGGCTTGGTGGAGCCCTGTAAAGTTATGGCCTCAGAACTGCTGTTTGCGATTAAGTTGATGGGGAAAGTCTATCCCGCAATCTCTCCCTGCTGCTGACACAGAGTCTTTGTTCACATTCAGATTTCTCAAACTGTTGCCAGGGTCAGGCAGAGGTCAGACACCACGATGATGTATAGGAGAACATGTCTGGGAATTTCTCTCACACTTAAAACACATACCAGAAAAACAGGAGAGCACCCTGCAAAAATTGTCTGATGAGACCCAGATGATACTGTAGCTTTTCTTTTAGTACCTTCATAATTTTCTTTCTCTTTGCCTGACACACACACAATGTTTTATTAATGTGTGCCACGATAGCCCTTACAATTTTATGTCCCCTCAAGATAAGGACACTCAGTAGCACTTTGACACTTCATTTTCCAGCCCAGGGGAACTGGGCCAGTAAATCTAGTAAAAGAAGCAGTGCGGCCGCTCCCAAGGATGAGTCGAGAAGGGATTTGCCACGGGCTCTGTGAGGCCACGGGGCATGACACTGGATACGAGCCTCATGTGTGCACACTTGGCATTAACACAGCCCGATGCAGGCAGGATCACAGGCTCACAGCATCCCGAGCTGTGCTCCCCTGCCACCCAGACAAACACAGCTACGCTTCCAGCTGCGGCTGGGATGGCTCCCATGTTTGATTAGCTATCATCGCGGGAGGGAGCGGGGCTGCAGCGGGGAGAGCGCTAAAACAGCACAAGGGGGGATACGTTTGGATGGAAATTTGTTTTATATGCAGTTATTTTTGGAAGAGGGGACAATCTTTCTTCCTGTATTGCTCCAAAAAGTGGACAAGCATGCTTAGCCCTAACCTATTGTATTTCGATGTCAATGCAAAACACATTGATCTGTGGTTGAATTTTTTTTCTTTTTTTTTTTTTCTTCCAAAATTGCAGCTTTTTATTTCTTTTGCTGATTTACAAAAGGTTTTGCAGAAAGTTGAGAATCAGAGAGGTTCACCGCATCGATCTGAGGGTTGTTTGCCTAGGCATACAGTTTCAGTGCATGGCTGGCAAGTAAGGCACTAAGCAGTAATTTTTTTGTGCTCAGCTGCTACATATGACAGAGGATATTTCATTCGGCTGTCAGAATGTTATTAATAAAACATGGGGTGCGAAGAGGGCCACTATTTCCCCTTTCAATCACTATAGCATTTACAATGAAAATTTTATGCAGTGTGTAATTTTCAGTTAATGCTTGACACTTAAAATGTCGGTAGCTGCATTTTGTATGGTTCCTGAAGGGTTAATTGTATCATGTTCCCTGCATAAAAGCTCTGCTTATCAAAAGTGAATAGAAGAGTGTATGCAAATGTGTGTCTGTGACCTTTTGCCTTTCCAGGGTTAATTTATATGGTCATTAAAGATTTTCTGAAATTGAGCAGCCTGGTGCTTCGAATCCCATTTTACCTTCACCTCCTAATTTATATAATTCCTACCTGAACTGAGAAATATGATTTTTATTTTTTTGTGCTGCAATGAAAACAGCATGCCGTGCTGTGGGGAGTTGCAAGTCTGGTTATCTGGCATTACTCAGATTGCTAAAAATTCATTAAAATGTGACATCAGCACAGTGAGAGACAAATGATCGCAGGATGAAAAGGAACAGTGGGCCTTTCACGGATTAGTGCTACACAGCCCCAGCATAGAAGCTAACTGCATAAACAGATTAATCCACCAGTAGCAGCATAGCTAAGATTTACAGAATAATTAAATAGGCTTGAGTTACTGTGAAGATTTCCATGTAATCTAGCTGGTGTGAACACGTAAGTGAGGTGTGGGTAATGCTGCTTCCTCAGAAGCCATATACCAAGTTGTACCATTTATCCTGAATGGCTCCCCCTGGAGACAAAATTTGAGACTTCTCCCGCAAAGCCAGAGGTTTATATTTAATACAGTACCTAATACCTAATACTTACTTACTGCAATTAGCGGGATACTGCTGTACTAATAGGATTTATATTTGAATTCCTCTTTTTTTTTTTTTTTTTCTCTCTTTTTTGGCTTCAAGATACGTTTTTACATGGGCTTGCTTTTGTTCAAGCCTGCATGGTGCATGTGTGCATCCGTGTGTGTGTATTTTTAACACAAGTCATTTCTAGCTAAAGAATACGAAATGACAAGCTTTAAATCTGTCACACTGGTGGGAAGCAGATACTCTGATAAAGACATGCTCAGAATTTCTGGATAGATTTTGAAATGTTGCAAATTATTCGTAATTAATGTCCAACCTCTTTTAAGTGCTGTTATTTCCCTTTTCCTTTTCTTCACCCCCTTCTCCCCATTTTGGCACCCTCTTTCAGTGCTAATCTTATTGCATTTTTTGTCTGCTGTTAAATGGTCACTAAGTTAGATCTTTTCTGTGCTTGTCCCCAGAAGAACAAGGTGAAGATACAGAAGGGTCTGCTAAAAGTACATCAGTGGCTGTTGGTGATGATAAGGATTCAAATGAGAGAGACAATAGTGAAGGCAAAAAAGCTAGTAAAGACTCTGGTAAGATGCTAGTATTTTGTCTTCCCCCTTTTTTTGACTTATGAAATGCTCTTTCATTTTAAACTGTCTGGACATTCCCACTACTATTCATTGCATGTGCATTTTGCATGTGATTTCTATCAGTAGCCTCCCATTGACCTATTTTTAATCATAACCATCTGACAGGATAGATGCGGATAAGTTGAAGAATATTACAGGACGACCAGTGAGATTATTTTTTAATCAAATCAGTTTGTGTGCTTGTAATTTTTTAAGCGCCTTTCATTAATCTTAGCTGTACTTGTGATTCCTCTGATGGCATATTAATTTTTCATAAGCATAGGATTAGGTACCACTTGAATTTTTTCTTCAATCAGGTTTTGCCCCGCTTTTAACCCAAAGAATGTGTTTTTTTTTGTTATTATTATTTTTTGTTCTTGCTCTCTGATCAGTTACTCCCAAGAATTTGGTCTCTTCCTGGGCATTTATTTGAGACAGTTTGAAAAAAAATACACAAAATCCATTGAAAAAGTTTACAGATGATTCAGCCTAAGAAAGAGGAAATATCATTGAAAACGGATTATGGGTTGGGTAATTTTGATCTCCTGGAATAGACAAAGCCCAATAATGAAAGCTACTGTCTTTGAAAACAAAACCCCTATGTCATGACATTTACTTGTGCACAAACAAACCCAGGGCCAGCATCTGGTGTAGATACCCAAGGCTTTCTCTGTGTTTGATTTGGCAAATATGTGACTTCATCCATGCTTTTTATGTATGAGATGGAAATCTATGGTCACAATGAATATTACATTGGCTACTTTTGCTGCACGCTATACCTAGTTACATTATGTTGGATTCATTGAAGCAGAAGAAGTGCTGAAACAGGTTGAAGCCTATTAGTTTCAGGTAGTCATATATCTTTTCCTTGTATGCCAATGACAGCAGCATACAAAGAAGATTGTATTCTCCATAAAGATGTATAGTTGTAGAGAAAATATAATTTTACGTATGAGTTTCTCTACACCCAAATTCTCCCATATATATTTTGCCCTTTACATATTAAACATTTTTCATTTATTACAAAAAATAAAAGATATAGATGGCCCTTTCTGTGCCAAATGAATTCAGAAGACTGACCTAAAGATTAAAGCTTCCTTTATGTTCGCTTGTTGACGTGCTAAGGTCAGTATCCCTCACAGTTTAGAACCTCAGCTGCTCTTCACTTGCTTTATTTTCTGAGATCAAGAGACTGAAGAAAGGATGATAATGACAGGGAAGATGTTGAGCAAGAAACTGTGTTGTGGTTTAAAATACATATCCCCCTTTAGCTGTCTCTTTGACTTGGAAAGAGCTTTCTGTGGTGCAGTAAAGCCATGCTCCAAAGCAGACATAAGTCGTCCTGCTTTCCTGCAGTCAGGGGCTACCCCTCACCAAGAGAGGGGTGACAACCACCTGGAGCCTGCATTGCTGACCATACATTCTGCCCAGGGAATACTGCAAAGTGATTCAGGGAGTGTAGCAGCCCTCTCTTTTTCTGAGTCAGGTCCATTTTCAGTTGTTCAAGAGTACAGTATTAAAGCTCCAGAAAAAAAAAAAAAAAGGAATCTAGAAAAAAAATCCTGAAGGGGAATTCTCAAAATTCCATCAGGATTAGCTGCTCATACAGGCCAAGTTTAATTAGGACAAACCTATATCCAGACGCCTACTGGGTACACTACAAAAAAAAACAGCGTAATTGTTCTGCATTCCCGTGCCAGCAATTACAGAAATAACTTTGCAGTAAGATTCATATACAAACAAGAGCCGAAATACATGGTTGCCTTTGTGCTTTAGAGAAAGCAGTTTGTGCTATGAAATCCTAAATATTTTACAAACTTTTATTTTAATAATCTAAATTAATTCTCCATATGTATTGTTCAGACCATGATCTTAATTTTCACTCAGCTGACAAGTATTTTTAATGACTGCATAACTGTTTATGTATAATTGAATGTTAATTTGGGCTTTCTCGTGAATTAAGTGTTGCAAGTCTTGCCAAAGAAATCTCAGGAAAACCAATAAATTAATCACAATACTAACAAGTTAGACAGGAAAGTGGTGTGACCCCTCTTTAGCATAGAATCTATTAGACGAGAAAGGATTAACATGTATTTAGTAACAGTATGTTTGTGTAAGCTGTTGTGCTGTATTGCTTACCTTATCTCGAGGAGTAGAGCTTTCAAAATGAGACTTGGCAATATGCAAGTTGTATTTGTTGAATATTCATTCAGAATAGAAAAGCCTACTAATGCCTCATTTATATTGTCTTTTAAATCTAGTGCCACTTTAGATTAATTATAATCCAAATTACAGCTCTATGCAGTGCAAGAATTAATATGGAATTTATCCAGATTAATACATTTGCATTGAAAATGTAATATGTCTCTGCCATGGCTAAGGGGAGCACTTTTTAATAAGGTAGTAAACATGAGGAAGGATGGAAATTAACCTTAATTATTGCAATGAAAATTATCCTTTCATTCTACTCTAATTAGAAAGAATACTCTACCAGTAATTATAATTTTAGAATTATTTTGAGGTTGAATAACATCATCTGATGTGTCAGAAGTCTTAAATTATGCAATCTTTATCAAATACATAGATTCATAAATAACGAGATAGTATTTTGATTATAGGTTTTCCAGGATTTTCTTTCTTCAGTGTTCTCCAATTTATTAGTCACACAAACATTTATATTTTTATGTTGGGGCTTCAAAAATGCTAAGAAGGTGATGGCATCTGAATTACAGTGAATTATGTCATTTTTGTATTAGCAATCTTACACAAGTTAAATAATTCTGTAACTGACAGTTAATCATTGACTAGTCTATTTTGTGGCACTTATTTATAATTAATCTAGGTTTTTCAGCTAAATGTATTGTAAGTACATTATTCATCTAAAATAATGCTGAGTATCCTAGAGGTCTTTTCCAACCTTAATGGTTCTATGATTCTGTGTTACAAAATGAATTAAAGTTGTGTTTCACAATTAATAAAAAAAAAAAAAAACAAATAATGTGTCTCAAGAGCAGAAAGTGTGTATTTAAAACATGAATAGCAACAGATTTAGTCTCTTCCTACAGCTGCATATTAAGAACAGCATGCCAGGGGAACACGCAGCTATGAAAGCAGTGCCACATTCATGCTCCAGGACCATAACATTTCCTCTCCTCTCCCTCTCCTCCTTCAATATCCTATCTGTAATACTCCAACTTTGTTCAGCCTCCCTGCAGGAAGCTCCTTAAAGCACTGAATCCAACACAGAAAGCAGAAAGTTGATACAGCGAGGAAAAAGCGCTGACTTGTAATAGCTGGCCCATTTGCTTGCATAAGAAGCCCGAACCTCCTTTTATTTTGCAGCTACACTTGTGACAAGCAAGGCCCAGGTGTAAGGTGCTGCTTTGGTCTGGGGATCAATCCTCTCTATGGGGGCACAAGTGGCTTTGCCCCAGGGTGAAGAGTCAGCCCCCTTTTTGTGCAAACCTCTGTCACAGTTACTGGACTGTAGGCCAGACTAACTTCAGTTCTACAGGAGGTAAAAGTGCTTGGGGTGGACTGAACCCAGAGCAACATCAACAACAAAAACAACAAACACTCTGTAAATTTCCACAATTTATATAAATATTGTAGTAAGCATAGTAAAAAGCTGTGCTTTGTTATGCATTTATTGACCCTAGCACAGTGTTTTATGACTCTATAGTTTTATTATATTAACCACAAAATAAAATTTGACCAAAAAAAAAACCAACTTGTTTTTATTGAAACAAGAACGATGTGTTTAATGATTATTATTGCCCCTTTGAAGTAATTAAGTTGTCTTATCCTGTGATGGAAGATGATGTGTAATATTAACCTTGTGTGTGCCTCGGCACATACAGAATACACTCCAAGCTAAATTTCTTTAGTAGTTACATGCCAATGCCAAAACCACAATTAAATGCATTTCCACAAATGGATTTTGGAGTGGAATTTGGATCCTAATTTCTGTAACAAAATGCTGAAAACAATCTAGTGTGAGGAGGGGAAGAGAAGGCAGAACTGTTTTATTTTGGTTTTTAAGCTCAGCGTCCGGTATAACGGTGTCATTTTACACCAGCTGAGATTCTGGCACATTTGTCTTTTTAAGGAACATTTTAATAGTGACATATGATAAAGGTAAGAAACAGTAGTCAACTGTTAGACATTTTTGACAGTTGGAAATGAAGAGAGGTTAATAATTTGAACCTATCCTTCTAAAACCTGAGAAGCAACCTTAGTCTGTTAATATAGTATGTCACTTTTTTACATTCTATAACTCTCATAGTAAAGGCATTTAAATAATAATGGTGTGTTGCCAGGTAAATACCAGTAGGCCAGTGAGGACTGTATTATCATAAACCAAACTAAGCAATAGAATCTAAGAATAGAAAACAAAGTAATCTTTTGTTGATGTAACATGTAGATTTTGCCTTTACTGAAACATCAAAATTAGGCCTCCAGGAACTGTTCCTGAGAGTGTAAATTTCAGGGGGGCTCCAGAAAGCAGCATGTCCAGATATTAAACTGATGTTGACAAATTGGTCATTAAAAGTTGGAAAATATGGCAGGAGTAAACTTTAATTTGAGGAAAAACATGCTAGAATTACTAGTCTAAACTACACCAAAAGAAATAATTACCAACTTAGGAATGAAAAACAATGTGTGGCGATATCAGCTTTAATGTATAAGTCATAAAATATCTTTATGTTGTTTTTTTTTTAAAGCCCGTCAGAATTTGTCTCTGTATGATTCACTTTTCAATTGTTTATTATTTTACAGGGAAGATTTGGTATTTACCTTGAAAGCCGTTCTCTTATTTTCTATGATTCTATGATGCTATGATTCTATATCAAATATTGCACAAAATCTATATAATATCGGTAACAATAAAAAAAACTTGATTTTGTCTGTAGAAAAATACAAGTACTTTCTTTGTCCATGTTTATTTCGTTGCCAAAGCACCCATGACCTTATTTTTAAATTAATCCTAGGTTATTGTGCAACGAGGTGCAATTTGTTCATTTATATGAACCTTATGTGGATTGAAAAAAATCAAGATAAATCTTCATGCACAGCATACAATCAGATTACCCTTGGACTATATATTTACGTTGGGTCTGATAGCAATCAATGGTTTAGCTTCATTGCATTTCAAGATGTATTTGCACCCAGTGTCCAGTGATAGTGTCCTCACCCTGGAAATAATTTAGTTGCAAATTGACTGGAAGATGGTGAAAATTGAAAGTTAAAATTAGAAATACTCATAATAAACAGCAGAAAAAAGGTCAGATGATGCTGCACTATGATGAGATTGGAATGGTTGGTAAATGAGGTTTTGTGTTTGTCATGAGATGTATGTGACATGCCTACCCAATGCTCTTGTAATATCCAGCCTAGCAGAAGAGATTATCTGCCAAATTGACGCTGGAAAGAATTTTCTGATGGACTGGGAAATTAGAATTGCACTCTTTTCTTTGATGTGTGCAAGACTAGGCCACATTACACAGCTAGTTCAGGCATAATATTAAATATAGTATTTAATACTTAATAGTAGAACTATCTATAGAAAACAATTATATTCTGGTTTTGATCACAAATGCCAGACTATAAAAATTCGCAGTGTAAACATCTAAGGCAATCCCAAATGACTGATCTTTGTATATAATTAATATTAAGTTAGCGCTGAAATCCTATTCTCCACAGTATTTCTTTTAAAGCCTCCCTATATTTAGCCTCAGAATTGTAACTAGGCGGGAGTTATCAAAACAGCACAACAATCATATTGCTCAGACAGTTTAGAAAAGAGAGTGTGTAATTAAACATCAGCAAATTAATTATTTTGGAAAACAGGATTTTTAAGCAAAAGCTGATTTGTTTTAATGTAATACACAAATTCACACTGAGCTGCTAAAGAAAGCATATTATTGATTAATCTTTAAAGGCAACCTAAGGTTATCCAAACAGTAGAAAATAGTTCATTTTTAAATGTATTTATAGAGTCTCCATCAAGGATAAAAGCGTGTTTCACCTTTATACTTACCAGAGTTGTTTTTCTCAAATACGTTTTTGTTTTTTTTTTTTTTCTCAGAATTTGAAAAAAAAATACCCTCAGAGACAATACAGACCTTTGGAATCACAGCCTCTTCGTAAAACAGGATGTTTTAAAGTTTAAAATGTGTTCTCTAAAATTATGTTTTCGGAACAGGAATAGTCACACCAGAGAAGGAAGCAAAAGTGAACACTGTGGTAGGGGCACAACAACTTCTGGCAAAAGAAGAGGATGGTACAGCTAAAAAATCAAAGCCTCAAGAGGACAATAAATTTTGTCATGAGCAGGTAAAGGAAAATGTAAGAATTTAATTGCATTCTAGAACTTTTCCAAATAGCTCAAGAATAAAACAGAGATTATGTGCTGTGAAAACAGCAATATCAGCAAGTTATTAAAAGCACACTGACTAATAGCTTGGATCTTAATTTGATGTTTTTCAGTTCTATCAATGTCCTTACTGCAACTACAATAGTAGGGACCCAAATCGTATCCAGATGCATGTCCTGTCACAGCATTCAATGCAACCTGTTATCTGCTGCCCCCTCTGCCAGGACGTCCTCAGCAACAAAATGCATCTCCAGCTTCATCTGACCCATTTGCACAGTGTTTCCCCTGACTGTGTGGAGAAGCTGCTTATGACTGTAAGTCTTCCAAATACCGATGTACATGCTACAGAAATGTATTCAGGCCTCTTGGAAATGTATGTGTTGTGATACTGTATTTGGTAGCCTGAGATGGGGAACAGGTCAGCATTCTTAGTTTCTGTTGCCAGCTCATCCAGTGACTGATCTCCCTTGGGAACTCTCCAAAGGACTGGAGGTGGATTTCAAAGATGCTGAAAACCTGCAGTTCCTCACTGACTTTATCTTGGAAAAAGCAAGCCTGTCAGTTCCTCTGTAAATTGAGTCTAACAGTATCCAGGTCTTAGAGGTGTTGTGACTCCAGTTTGTAAAAAACCAAGACTTTCCTGTAGAAAGTAGTGCAGAAATGCAGAATTATTCCCGTGTGTAGCTGAGCTGTACTTCCATTATATTATGCAATTCACTGTAAAATATCAATAGTGGTGCTAATTGGACAACACAGGTGTCATATTGTACAGTAGGTCCTGTTTTTCACTTTCTGCCTCTGCATAAAAGACTCTTCAGATTTTTCATGAAAAAAATGTGAGTGTGAAAAAGCTAGGCCAGTTCTTTTGACAAGGAATACTTGTTTTCAAGTATCTGCTCTGGATCAAGCATAGACTTGAAATGGATCCCCCATATTTGGGATGAATGGCTTAATCAGCAGACGCTGGAGAATGAATCCTGTCTGATTTTTCCTGGTAAATCCTGTTCTTCACTGAGAAATTGCACAGGCCATGTCAAAATAATAAATTTCTTTGAAAAATGTCTCAAAACTATACAAATCAGTGTCAGTAAAAAACACAATCAGGCCGAAAAAAGTTTTTTTTATTACATTATTCAGTTAGAAAACAGACCTCCTAAGACACACATGTCTGGTTGTCTTGCCTTTTTAGCAGGGTCAGTACTTGGAAATCTCAGGGATCTAGCGTCTTAAAGAATCATTTCTGTAACCATGGACAACTCCTTCATTTATACCATTGTGGTGGTAGGCTAACCACTTATTTCCTAATTAAAATGAAAAAAAAAATAAAAATAAAAAAATTGAAAGAGCTCTTTAATGGAGGTCTGGAGTTTTTGGGCCAGGTGCTGATGAGCAATACGGAATTGGAGATCAACATAACAGTTAAAAGTTTTCTTTCTTCTTTTCGTTTCCTCAGTTTTCTACTTTTCTACTGGTTCTGCCAGACCATGTAATTTTGGCCCCCACCAAAAGGAAAGTACAGTAGAAATTTAACATTTTAGGAGACTGAAAAAATGTGCGAAAAACTCCATACTGAGGATTGTTATTGTTGTCTTTCTTCTCAAGTTTTTAATGATTCCCTCTATGCTGATAATGGGGCAACTTTGAAATCCATCTTCTCTCTACGTGCTAGGGAGCAGTCTCACTGTTTCTCAGAGAAAAAAAATGTTTATTTGCAAAACATTATCGGCATCATCTAATTGTTCCTAGTTGATAAAACTAACATGCTTTGCCCACATCTGAACTCTGATGACTAAATAAATACCATTTAGAGTGAAATGTTCTTCTCTTGGACATTTACAGTTACCTAGGTAATTTTTGTAAAAGTCCCTTCTGCCCAAACGAAATCAAAGTCATTAGCCTTTGGAAAGTCAGGAGAAAAGATGAAGCGTCAAGCAAATGTTCACGTCAATTTAACTGAACTGAGCACTATTGGACATCTATAACAACACATCTTTCGAAGATTTCTGTCTAGAATTCAAAAGCATAAGACAACATATAAAGCAGTCCAAAGAAGATACTTATTAAGGAATTTACAACAACAACAACAAAAAAAAAGAAAAAAAAAAAGAAAAAATTTGTTTTAAATGACAATAAGTTTCTGTTTCTGTGTGCAAACATGTTTATAATTTTCTTTCAAAGATCATGGAACATGAATCATTTGTTTAAAAAGCTATACAGGTAAGGTAAAGTGTGATTACCCTTAGTCAAGAACTGGCAAGTAACCGTATCTCAGCATAATCTCCATCTCTGGTGGATGTCCAAGGAAAATTCCCATGATAAACCCAATCAATCTTATTTGTGGTGACACTGACCCCCAACAAAATGTTGAATGTGTGTAGTTCTACAGCATCACTTTATTATGGGTTCTTTTGAGTTCATCCTCCACCAAGGGACAGCTAGTGCTCTGGTTTTATCATCCATCGGGAGCCATTACCAAGGGCTGAACCAAGGCCTTGGTTTAGGCCTAGCAGTCTTTGACTGAGATGGGGTGGTCTTTTGAATTATAATTTAATACTGCTGTGTGACTTTTCCTGTAATAATACTGTGTTCTTGGTTTTCAAAGGTTCCTGTACCAGACGTCATGATGCCCAATAGTATGCTATTGCCAGCAGCTGCTTCAGAGAAATCTGAACGTGACACACCTGCAACCATTACAGCTGAGGGATCTGGGAAATATTCAGGTATGCAAGAAAAAAAACATACATGTAAAAGTTATGGACAGTTGCTGCTTTTTTCTCAGTAAAGTGAATCCATTTGGCTTGCGTATCGCCACAGAGATAAAAAAGAGAAAAGTAACAAGGGGCTTGCGGAGCTACTAGGAAATATATGTATACCAGACTGGTTGCTTGCGGTAGAGGTAAAATTAAGCATGCAGTAGTGCCTAACTTCTTTGAAGGTAAGACCCTCCTTGTTTAACCCAATTCTAAAAGGCAGTGGCACTTCCATCAACACCTATGGGGAATGTTAAGCAAATGAACCTGCTTGCATTGGCAATAGTAGATTTCTCGTACTGAACGCTTAATGTACTCAGTGCTGGAAAGATACTCTACTGCCTTTCACAGCATGCTCCTTCCTCTCTCCACTTTCCTCCTAGCCTATCTTTCTAACTATTGTCCCTACTTCTATTCCCCCCCTCCTTCCTTCCTACTGCTTAGTTTCCTTTCTTGTTTGGTGCTCCCATTATACCAGTAAACTACCTTATGACAAAGAGAAGCCCCATGCCACGACCGGGCCAACTGCCACTGCTACAGGTCATCATGCTTGCATTTTTATTTTAACATTCTGTTGGTCCTGTCTGCTTTATTCTCTGAGGTAAGTATGGATTGCTATTCGTTGCTAGGCCAACACAGAGCATACTAATGTGCCACCCTTGGTTTCCGATGAATAAAACACTAGCACTATATGCTGTTCTCTTCTACTTGTGTAAAAGACACTTAACTTTCTTTAACTAGGTGAAAGTCCTGTGGATGACAAAAGTACTTCTGGGATCGATGAATCAAAAGCTGGAATGGAAATTAAGACTGAGGAACAGAAGCCACCTAAGGAATCTACTGAAACACCAGATTGGAATAAGAGCAGCGGTAAAGATATAAAATCCACTGACTCAATGCCAGATCAGCTAAATGAACAGCAGAAGAAGCAACCGCTCTCTGTTTCTGACCGCCATGTCTACAAGTACCGTTGCAACCATTGTAGCTTGGCTTTTAAGACTATGCAGAAGCTTCAGATACATTCCCAGTATCATGCTATTCGGGCAGCTACCATGTGTAGCCTTTGCCAACGTAGCTTCCGTACATTCCAGGCTTTAAAAAAACACTTGGAAGCAGGCCACCCTGAACTCAATGAAGCTGAACTTCAGCAGCTGTGTGCATCTCTACCTGTCAATGGTGAACTCTGGGCGGAAGGAGAAAGTATGGGACAAGATGATCATGCACTAGAACAGGAAATAGAAAGAGATTATGAGATGGACCAGGAAGGTAAAGCAAGTCCTGTAGGAAGCGATAGTAGCTCTATACCAGATGATATGGGCTCAGAACCAAAGCGGACCTTACCTTTTAGAAAAGGGCCAAATTTTACTATGGAAAAATTTCTAGATCCGTCTCGCCCATATAAGTGTACAGTGTGTAAAGAGTCTTTCACTCAAAAGAACATTCTCCTGGTCCACTATAACTCAGTCTCCCATCTACATAAACTCAAAAAGGTTTTGCAGGAAGCATCAAGTCCTGTCCCCCAAGAAACCAACAGCAGCACTGACAACAAACCCTACAAATGCAGCATTTGTAATGTTGCATATAGCCAAAGTTCTACATTGGAAATCCATATGAGATCTGTGCTTCATCAGACAAAGGCAAGGGCTGCAAAATTAGAACCAAGTGGTAATATAAGTAGCGGAAATAGTGTAGCAGGGAATGTTAATAGCCCCAGCCAAGGAATGCTAGATTCTATGAGCTTACCAGCAGTTAACAGCAAAGAAACACATTTAGATGCCAAAGAATTAAATAAAAAGCAAGCTTCTGAGTTAATTTCTGCTCAACCTACACATCACCCACCCCAGTCACCAGCACAACTTCAAATGCAACTACAGCATGAACTGCAACAGCAAGCTGCGTTCTTTCAACCCCAGTTTCTAAATCCAGCTTTTTTGCCTCACTTTCCAATGACACCAGAAACACTCCTACAATTTCAACAGCCTCAGTTCCTTTTCCCATTCTATATACCTGGGACAGAATTTAGCTTAAGCCCAGATCTGGGTTTGCCTGGTTCTGCCACATTCGGTATGCCTGGAATGGCTGGTATGACAGGATCACTGCTAGAAGATTTGAAGCAGCAGATACAAACTCAGCACCATGTCGGCCAAACACAGCTACAGATACTGCAGCAACAAGCACAACAATATCAAGCCACCCAACCCCAACTTCAGTCCCAAAAACAGCAGCAGCAAAGCAGCAAGCTGATGAAAGCAGAGCAAAATAGCTTAGTAAGCACAGACTGCCAGTTGATAAAGGATATGCCATCCTATAAAGAGTCAGAAGAGATTTCTGAGAAACAAGAGAAGCCAAAGCAAGAATTTACTAATGAGAGTGAAGGACTAAAAGAAAACAAAGATATGAAGAAACCAAAATCCTCAGAACCAGCCATCCCACCACCCAGAATAGCTTCTGGAGCAAGGGGGAATGCAGCCAAGGCTTTGTTGGAGAACTTTGGGTTTGAGTTAGTTATCCAATACAATGAGAACAGACAAAAAGTGCAGAAAAAAAGCAAGACTGGTGAAAGTGAAAATACAGACAAACTGGAATGTCGAACCTGCAGTAAGCTCTTTTCCAACATTCTTATTCTGAAGAGTCATCAAGAACATGTGCATGGACAGTTTTTTCCATATGGAGCATTAGAAAAGTTTGCCCGACAGTACAGGGAGGCATATGACAAGCTTTATCCAATTACTCCATCTTCTCCAGAAACACCACCACCACCACCACCACCACCTCCTCCACCACCGCCACCTCCTCCTCCTCCAACTCCTTCTCAGCCTTCACCAGCTGGGGCTGGAAAAATTCAAAACACAACTCCCACTCCTTTGCAAGCTCCGCCACCCACACCACCACCACCACCTCCTCCACCACCACCTCCTCCTCCACCACCACCACCACCATCGGCCCCACCTCAAGTCCAGCTTCCTGTTTCACTTGATCTCCCACTCTTCCCTCCAATTATGATGCAGCCAGTGCAGCATCCTGCACTGCCTCCCCAGCTTGCCCTCCAGTTGCCACCAATGGATACTTTGTCTGCAGATCTTACCCAGCTTTGTCAGCAGCAGCTGGGATTAGATCCCAATTTCCTGCGCCACTCTCAGTTCAAGCGTCCACGTACAAGAATCACAGATGACCAGTTAAAAATATTGCGGGCTTATTTTGATATTAATAATTCTCCCAGTGAAGAGCAGATCCAAGAAATGGCTGAGAAGTCTGGTCTTTCACAGAAGGTTATCAAGCACTGGTTTCGTAATACGCTGTTTAAAGAACGACAGAGAAATAAAGATTCTCCATATAACTTCAGCAACCCTCCCATAACAGTGTTAGAAGATATCAGAATAGATCCTCAGCCTTCAGCTATAGAATCTTACAAGTCTGATGCATCTTTCAGCAAGAGATCATCTAGGACACGGTTTACTGACTATCAGCTTCGTGTCCTCCAAGACTTCTTTGATACAAATGCATATCCAAAGGATGATGAAATTGAACAACTTTCAACTGTTCTTAACCTACCTACTCGAGTTATTGTCGTATGGTTCCAGAATGCACGACAAAAAGCTCGCAAAAGTTATGAAAATCAAGCTGAAACTAAGGACAATGAGAAAAGGGAATTGACAAATGAGCGCTACATTCGAACTAGTAACATGCAATATCAGTGCAAAAAGTGCAGTGTAGTTTTTCCCAGGATCTTTGATTTGATTACACACCAGAAAAAGCAGTGTTATAAAGATGAAGATGATGATGCTCAAGATGAAAGCCAAACTGAAGATTCCATGGATGCCTCTGATCAAACAGTGTATAAGAACTGCACAGTTCCTGGACAAAATGACTCGTCAAAAAGCCTGACAGTCACAGCAGCAAGCTCTGGCTCTGGTTCTAGTACTCCTTTGATTCCATCACCTAAACCAGAACCTGAGAAGGCTTCTCCTAAACCAGAGTCCACAGAAAAACCAAAACCAAATGAAACCATCTCTAAGCAAACCGATACAACTTCCCAAAGCGCCAAACCCCTACAGCCTACTCCTGTAACCCCTTCTGATAACCAACCCTCGGCTTCACAACCACAGCAACAAAAACAATCACAGATAGTAGGGAGACCTCCTTCTGCATCACAAAACACACCTGTTCCTTCCAGTCCTTTATCAATTTCAATGACTCCTCTACAGAACAGTCTACCTCCTCAGTTATTACAGTACCAATGTGATCAGTGTACAGTTGCCTTTCCAACTCTAGAACTTTGGCAAGAGCACCAGCACATGCATTTCCTAGCAGCCCAAAACCAATTTCTTCACTCACAGTTCTTAGAGAGACCAATGGATATGCCCTATATGATATTTGACCCGAATAATCCTTTGATGACTGGACAGTTACTTAATAGTTCTCTTGCTCAGATGCCACCACAGACTGGCTCATCACACACAGCACACCCTGCTACAGTTTCTAGTTCCCTGAAACGAAAACTGGATGATAAAGAAGACAATAACTGTAGTGAGAAAGAAGGAGGAAACAGTGGAGAAGATCAACATCGTGATAAGCGTTTAAGAACTACAATTACTCCAGAGCAGCTGGAAATACTCTATGAAAAGTACCTATTAGACTCCAACCCCACCAGAAAGATGCTAGATCATATTGCACGTGAAGTGGGACTTAAAAAGAGAGTTGTACAAGTCTGGTTTCAGAACACAAGAGCCCGGGAAAGAAAGGGACAATTCCGTGCAGTTGGTCCAGCCCAGTCGCATAAAAGGTGTCCTTTTTGTAGAGCTCTGTTTAAAGCAAAGTCCGCTTTAGAAAGTCACATTCGCTCTCGACATTGGAATGAAGGGAAACAGGCAGGTTATAGTTTGCCTCCAAGTCCTTTGATATCAACCGAAGATGGAGGAGAAAGTCCACAAAAGTACATATATTTTGATTACCCATCATTGTCATTAGCAAAAACTGAATTATCAAGTGAAAATGAATTAGCCTCCACTGTATCAACGCCCGTTAGCAAAACTGCAGAAATGTCACCAAAAAATCTCTTAAGTCCTTCTTCTTTTAAAGCAGAGTCTAGTGAGGATATAGAAAATTTGAATGCCCCTCCTGCTGACTCTGCATATGATCAAAACAAGACTGACTTTGATGAGACATCATCAATTAATACAGCAATTAGTGATGCCACAACAGGAGATGAGGGGAACAATGAAATGGAAAGCACGACTGGCAGTTCAGGGGATGCCAAGCCTGCATCACCTCCCAAAGAACCAAAACCATTTGTGAATGATGCGCTAACAAAAGCTGCAACTACACCTACAAATGAGAATACCGACGACAAATTTCTCTTTTCCCTTACAAGCCCCTCAATACATTTCAGTGAAAAAGATGGTGATCATGACCAAAGTTACTACATTACTGATGACCCTGATGATAACGCGGATCGCAGTGAAACGTCAAGCATAGCTGATCCAAGTTCACCTAACCCATTTGGAGCAAGCAATCCCTTTAAATCCAAAAACAGTGATCGGCCAGGCCACAAACGTTTCCGAACACAAATGAGTAACCTTCAGCTTAAAGTTCTCAAAGCTTGCTTTAGTGACTACCGGACTCCAACAATGCAAGAATGTGAAATGCTAGGGAATGAGATTGGTCTGCCCAAACGTGTGGTCCAAGTCTGGTTTCAGAATGCACGGGCTAAAGAAAAGAAATTCAAAATTAACATAGGGAAGCCATTCATGATAAATCAGACTGGCCCTGATGGGACAAAGCCAGAGTGCTCTCTATGTGGTGTGAAATATTCTGCACGTTTGTCCATAAGAGATCATATCTTTTCCAAACAACATATTACAAAAGTGAGAGAAACTGTGGGAAGTCAGCTAGATCGGGAGAAAGATTATTTAGCTCCTACGACAGTTAGACAGCTGATGGCACAGCAAGAATTGGATCGCATAAAGAAGGCTACTGATGTGCTAGGATTAACAGTACAGCAGCCGGGCATGATGGACAGCAGTTCTCTTCACGGTATCAGCTTGCCAGCAGCTTATCCAGGACTCCCTGGCCTTCCTCCTGTTCTTCTGCCTGGAATGAATGGTCCATCCTCCTTACCTGGATTTCCACAAAGTTCAAACAGTAAGTCTATAAGGGGATGATTTTCTTTCTCAATGTATTAATTTGCTTATCTTGCATAGCTACCATCCCCTTCTAAAACAATATATTATACATTCATATCATTGGGTGATAGAGCACTGGAACAGATTGCTGAGAGAGGTTCTCAAGTCTCCTTGGAGATTTTCAAAAGCTGACTGGATGTGGTCCTGGGCAACCTGCTTCGGGCGGCACTGCTTGAGCAGGCGTTGGACCAGATGGCATCCAGAGGTCTCTTCCTCTTTAACCATTCTGTGATTCCGTGATTCTGTGAAGATGATGTGAGTAGCTAAAAAATATTGCAACGAGGTGCAGTCAGTGCAATTCAAGATTGTTGCTGCAGCCTGGGTGATATTGCTGATTTCCCTAAGTAGAATAAATGTGTTTTAATTGAAATCTAATAGACAAAAATATTTTTAGTCCATATTAGGCTTTGGTAACATCAACAATATAAAAATAGCATTGTTATAGGAGATTTTTTCTTCGGATATTTTGTTGTTTTTGTTTTCCTGAATGATATTGCTGTAGGAAAAATGTGGGTTAGAATTTTGTCTGTAAAATTTTTGTATGCAAATACTTAAAATAACATCTGATGAAATGCAAAATATTAATTTCCGTGTCACTAGTTCATCAGGCATTTAGTCCACCCCTTAACCTAGTTTAATCTGCTGTTTAATTCACAATAAACACTAAAAAAGTCCTGCCCAAGACCCTGTACTATATTTCTGAATAAGTAGGATAGGATAACAAGTTTTCTGTAGAAAGTGATTACTGATGGGAGTTTCTTTATGATCCAAATTCCAGGAGTTTCTGAATATCTCCTACCCCTAATTTTTAAAGTCATTGCAGACATGTATCACTTCTCTTGAATTTGTGCTTCTAAACTGAACACATAGCTCTGTTTTATAGAAGTTGACTGTTTTTTTGCTCACATTAGAAAGTACTGCCTCCTGGTATAACTGTAATGGAAGTTAGAGAAACAAAATTTCTGAAGAATGATTTGTTTAGTCCTCACAGAATTGTTTTTTTTTTTTTTNCAGTTTTACTGTCAGAGTTCATTGTGAGTGCAGCCTTGCAGACTGAAGCTCTCCAATTTATCCTCTAACTTCACACATCCATATCAAATACATGCACAGCAGATGTAGGGAGCTGGTTAACACACTTCACCTCATTTTATCAATCCCACTTGCTGTTTGTCTCTAAAATATTTTTTTTAGAAAGCAACTCACTTTGGCAAGTAAAGTAGGGGCTTAATCACTAGTGTTGTTAGGCAAACTAAGACTGTAGCAATGTCTTCTCTGCTACCCAGCTCTACTTTGATTGATGATGATGATGTTATTGTTTCCCTAAGTGGTGGTCAAAGCATCTTGCTTTTCTCTTCATTGGATCAGAATGGCTTTTTTTCCACAATGGAGTCTCTGGCTGACTGCCCTCTGGCTTTTGTCAAGCATTTATTGGCACAGAGAGTGCATATAAAGGAAATATAAAGTTGTTGTATTTCCTTCTTAACGGCATACAGTGTCCAGGTCCAAAGATGGCTGGTCATTGTTCATTAAAATTATAGATATGGTTTCTCCATATAACTTTGCTAAATAGATTTGGTTAGGTTGACCTTCAGGTAAAATGGACTTTGTCTATACTAGTAAAACAAATTTGCTCGGGAACATATTATTACATTCTTTTACTCTCAATAACAGGAAGCCCACATGCAAATTGCTGCTTGGGAATGGTTGCACACCCGTGGTAGCCGCTCAGCTGTTCCCAAGAGCTGTTTAGGAGCATGTTACCTGGCCTGGGCCAGTCGCTGTTTACCTTTGCAAATAGCTGAGTTCAGTTTTTAGGAAATGTTCCCTGGTGCTCTTTAACTTACTAGAATCGATTCAGCCTCAGAATCTATAAAATTTGCTGATAATAATATAAAAGCAGAATGCCAGGTAAACAGGCCTACTGATCCATAGTAACTCACTTTTCATATTTTCTAGTTTCCACAAATTATCTCTTCTTTGAGATAAATGTAAACCATTAGTATCATAGCATATGCAATGCACTGCCAACTGAGATGGATTTTTAGCCTTTCATCTTGCATCTTCTTAAGGTTAATTAGCCCATTGTGGGTAAAGCCCACTGTGTAAACTAGCTTGTACAGTCTTGTTTTTTTTTGTTGTTGTTTTTGTTTTTGTTTTTCTTTTTCTTTTACCATATGCTAAATAGCCCCTACATCTTGCTTTTGTTCCTTGGCAAATACTTGCATGCATAAATCTCCATTCCCTAATGATACAAAATGGAGTAGTCATAGTGAGTGGAAAAAATAGACTATTTTAATCATTCATTATAAAAACAAACAAACAAACAAACAAAAAACAACTCAGAAGTTCTCCAGTATGTGGTCAACACTAGTATCTCCTGCATGTAATTAACCCATTTCTATTTGCTCATCTACCCTGCTTTGGTTGATAATTCACATTCATATTTGATGCTAAGTGTTTAAGTAGGACCTGTTTGGAAGCAGGCTTCCAAGCAAACTTGTCTTTGGCGATATTTCTTCTAGCAGTGTGGATATTCTCAGCCAGAAGGACAACTGTTCTGCATCATTCTTTACGTGAAGAAAGCTAAATCCCTGATGACTCTCTATCTTATACTTCAAGCCTTCTTCTTGTGAATTTTACTGCAAGTGTGTCATTTCTTCTCTTTTGGCCCCAGTTCTCTTTTGGCCCAGCACTTCGAGGAAGGATCACTGGGACTTCTTATATTCAGATATTTACCTGTTCTCATTGATGCTTACAGAGCTAGTATTTCATTTGGCAAAGACCATCAATTCTGCCCTACATGTTTGTGTAAAGGGCAAAGATAAAAATTAGTAAGATCATCTCTTGTAAATAATATATTGTCTGTTTGCTAAGACAGGAAAATCTGAAACTACAGTAATAAACACAAAATTTAAAATTCTCTTTTGTGTTTCTCTTTAATCATGACAAAGAAATGAGACAGTTTAGTTTCACTTGTATTATGAGGGATTTCACTTTAACGTTCTTGCAACCAACATTGCTGTTTATGGGTTTCCAAAAAGTGTGAAAATAAATGACTTTTGCAAAATACTCGTCTTTTTAAACTGCAATGTTTGTTTTTACAAAAGGTTTGAAATGGAACAATAATGCTAAGTCACATAAGGGAAATATATTATGTTTCATTTTGTCTCCTTTATATAGTGCACAGATTGGAATTCTATTTACAAAGTTCATTACACTCATTAAAAGAAGATAAATTTCTTCATTTCTGAATGAAAGGACCCATCAGTTTTAAATTCTGTTACTTTTTCTGAAACAAATGTCTTGCATTGTCAGAATGATTGTGTGGTTCCAGGATTATATCCAAGAATCTTCTCATCTATGGGTTACATTTCTCTATTTCTTTATATCATCTTGTGGGCATTAAATGCTGAACGAGTTCTCAGCATTATTGTTATATTTGCTCAACATAATTCCTAATATGGAGTTATTTGGTAGAATTCTAATTCATATAGAATTTTAGTTCTGGCTTCTATTTGTTCAATAATTCACCTGCTGTTTTTAACTGTTCTTCAAATTCACTTTCTTTTCTTCTTAGCTTTCTGTTTTTGCCTATGATGCCTTGCAGAAAACCAGTGCTCCATCTTGCCTCTAGCTATTAATACTTCTTCTTGAACCTTTTAATGTCATCGTCATTACCATAGTTGTTTTTTTTTTTTTGCATATCACTTAAGCTTGAGCCGCCTTGAAGATTCACAGCAGCTTTTTTCCAAGAATGCACACATCACTGGGTAAAATGTACTTAGTAGTTTTTAAAATCTTATCTAGAGAGAAATTTGATTCAGCAGCAATTCCTCC
>VXAV01001772.1:2613-40861 GCA_013399715.1 Alectura lathami
GTCCTGGGTGCCCCGGGCCCCGTCCCGCGGCGCCGGGCAAGGCTGTTCGCTGTCTTCCCCGTTTATCTCCGGACCCGTCCCAGCTCCTCCGACAGCCCGGGGAACGGGTCGCATGGTCCCTCGCGTGGCAAAAAGGCGCGTAGCCTCCGTTTTTGCTTCTCCAGGAGCAGAAAGACAAGCGCATCTCTGTGCCTCAGCTTATCCCACACTAGCTACAGGCCGAGGAAAGGCCTAAGTAGGGGCCTGGCTCCCTTTCTCCTCCTCCCGCAGCTGCTGGACCTCTAGGAGAGCCGTGAGGGCATGCTCCTCTCCAGGGGCTGAGCACAGCAGGCTCCTCTTGGAGGGCATACAGAACAGAAACAGTGGGGCACAGAAGACAGCCTAGGGACGAGAAAGAAGAGCTGCCAGGAAAAGCCTGGATAAACCGACAAGGAGACATCACACCCGCCCAAGGGGAGCACCACTGCTGGTGGGCAAGGAGTTGCAGCAGAGGTGTTGCCTGCCCCTGTGAGACTTCAGGACCAATTCTTGCTTGAAAGTGTTCAGGCTCTTGAAATGCCTTGTCAGCATTTGGTTTCTCAGACCTCACTGCTCACTCCACCCACAATACCCAGAACATTCTGAACTGCCCCCTCAGTCAGCTTTAGCAAAACACGCTTTGCTTAAACATCATCAGACCATGGAGCTCCTGAATACCGATGAGATGCAACACCGACACTTTCACCACCCCACACTTTGCCACTTTATTGAACTGGTATAGGATTCACTGGCACCACAACAAGCCCCAACTTCAGAGACAGGCTTATCCTATATATTCATTATATCCATGTAAGTAGGAAAGAAGGTGCTATTACTAGTCAAGAAAAGTAACAGAGAAGTGACAAAGCCCACCTGAGTTACATTACTTAGTATTTGCATATTATTTAATTTTACCTCCATAGAAAGAAAGCTCCATCTGTAACTGTCTCCTTCCTTCATCTGCCAACTAAAGCTGGATGAATCCTTGAGAACATATGAAGTAGATACACAGCAGATGCTGGACAGAGCTGTGAAGTACAAGGAGGAAAAGTTGTAAGACTAGGGGCAACACTACACTACTGAAGCACATTAAAAAACATTTTTTTTTTTTAATTTGTTTTTTGAACACTAGCCTTATTAGTCCTTAACATAGCCAGAGAAAAGGAGAAAAAGAATTTACACAGGAACTCCAGCCAGCAAGCTCCTTTGAGAAGAAATGTGAATAGTTGTATGATGGCATTCCTTCAGAGATTTTTGTGTCCCAAGAAATGCAAACCTTCCCTTTCTCCATGCCAGACAGTAGGCCAGCAGGTTAGGTGACTTACGGCAGAGACCTCTTCAGCAACACTTTGCCTCACAGCGGCTGGTGTGCTGTCCTCAGGTGTGCCCCCAGGGGATGCTGACAGGATCTCTCTACACCCTTGGGAGTTGCCCACACACTCGCTTTTCTAGACTAACCACCATGAGCAGCTTAATGTGTCTTGTGTCTCCTTACTTAGATTTGGCTCCCATCAGGGCTCCTGCATCTCCAACAGGCTCGACATGGTCAGCAGTGTGTGAGAGAGGGCCCCTTCGGCAAGCTGCTGCTGAGACTGGCAGGGAAGAAAACAAGCTCCTGTGCCTGCAGTGTTTTGCAGGATTTCCAGTGGATGCTGGGCTCACACAGGTTACAGTCTAGCAGCAAATTCACTCCCACAGCTCAAATGAAGATGTTACTCACATGTACCTCTTGAAGGGAGAAAGAAAAATTACACAATTACCTTTTTTCTGTCCATACTTTATTGGAAGTGTACATATATTTATATTTTGAACACAATTCCTTTCATGGAAAGGAGAAACTTTTACCATTAAAATAGAGTGATTATACCACCAGTATATTACAAATATGTACAAATATTGGCAGCTAGTTTCTAACATCAGCTGATAAATGCTTACATGTTACCCTCTACCAAACTAATCAAACCAAAATAATAAAAGACACCCTAAATACAAAGACAAAGAAAATTCTATTGCTACCAGGAACATTTTTTTCATGCGAATACAAAACTTGCATAATAGATATTCACAGTGCTTGTAAGGTATTCATTAATTCATTCTCAGTCTACACACAAAGATTTGTCCAGTCTCCCCTTCATCCGCCTATTTAACTTACAGTACTGGGGGAGTTGTGTGGACCACTGAACAAAGACAGTCAGACTTGGAGAGTTTGCCTTCCCCACCAGCCATGAATAAATACAGGGAACCTCCATGTACATACAAGGCAACAGATACTCATGCAAGACCCAATTACACTGCTCTCAGACACTGGTATATTTTGTGAACCAGGAACACCAGGACTGCAGCATTTCACTAGTACTGAAAAAATACCTAGAAAGAAAATATCAAGATGCTTAATGATAACGAACACTTCAGTAGGATGGTTAGGCTGAGGCAGGTATGACTGTGATCATCTTTGAGACATGCATGATGTGAGCATGTGGCACACATGCATGTTTTATGATACCTTTCTGAACAATATCCACTAAATTCTGAACTTCTTCCCAGTTAGCCGTTGCTAGAACCTTGAGCAGTTGCATGTCAGCATGTGTGGGAGAGCAACAGTTCAGCAGAGCCCTCACTCCAGACCTCCCCACCTTTCCCACTGGAAGGCGGGCACAACCACGGTAAGAGCTGTCCCTCCAGATCTGCGGTGGGTGCAAGAGCAGGGCACTGCCACCTGCAGCACGGCCACCTGCAGCACTGGACCTTGGAGGTGGCCGTCTCCCATGGCTTAAGGCCAAACAGGCCCCAGGTATCAGGGCTTGACTGATAAACTCATCTAAATAGTGAAAGGACATTTTGGATACAGTAAACATACCCCAAGTACTCTAAAGGCATTTTGGCTTTGCTTGGAAGGGTGGAAAAAAAGGCTACGGTGAACACACAGATCATAGTTGTTCATTACAAGAAAAAAGAACAATGTGATCGAGAGGGCACGATCAACTTAGCCGTGGTTACAGTGGGCTTGTGTCCATCATTCGTCAAACATGCAGCTAGGGTTTGTGCTGGATTTGTCTACAAGAATGTACAGCCACTGATGTCACTTCAATAAATGCAGATACATCTAGTGGCCTAGTGTTACAACTCTACACCACATTCACTTGTGTAGAAGCAGTGAGATTACAGACTTCATGGATTTGCTATTTTAACAGTTCACAGCAATGCCATTTACCAGATAACTAAGCCAGCAAGCCCACTGTCAAAGCAGCAGGTTGAATCCTCCTCGTCCTGATCTGCCCTCCTTTCCAAAATGCAGCCATCTTCATCTTTTGATTGACCAGTGCTGTACAACACACACTTCCTAGATCAGCACAGTAGTATCATTCTGCTACTGAAATTTGCCATAAAAATAATTAGTTTACAACTGCAAGGTTGTGAAAAGTTGGGCACAGTCACATATGGCTCTACATACAAGCTTCCCAAGTGTTGGGAATTGATGGGGAAGGGCTACCAGCCAGGGGGGGGAAGACAGGGAAAGAAATCAAACAAATACACATTTATTTGGATGTAACAAGGTAGCAGGGTATTTTCCACACCAGACTAATGCCATAATCAAATGGCGTAATTATAGCTATTTTCCTGGTGGGTGCCATCATGGCCAGATCCATGGGACTCAAAATCACTAAACAAGTATCCTTGGTTCCATCCCCCCGTGCTTCCATTATCACAGGCCTTACAGCATCACTCACTCATGCAGCATGACCTATCCAAGATCAAGTTGAACACAGTCACTAGGAACTTTGTCCATCCAAAATGACTTTCTCCAGTCCATACTTGCCTCCAAAGCAGAGTAAAAATTTCTAAGGAACAAATTTATTTAAAACAAACAAAAAACAAAACAAAAACATCATTAAAGTGTGATTCAATGTAAGGGGTGATCATGCCTGGACAAATGCTTCAGTCACACTCCTGTCTTCAAGAGCCAGTTAATCAGTGCTCTTACATTGTCCTCTGTACGCTCAGAAGTAGCCAAGACATTTGTTTCATCCGTTCCCCCATCTCCCTCCAAGGGTATAAAGATTTATTTACCAATCTATATCATGACAGTAGCAGACAGCTGACAGACAGTTCCATTTGTTGCATTAAAAAAGGAGGGAAAAAAAAGAAAGATGGGAAAAAAAACAAAACCACAGAACCTACATTGATGCTTACAGCAAAACAAAACAGAAAAATTCCTGGCAGAGCAGGTCTTGCTCCCAGTAAAGCAAATAAGCAACTTTTGTGCATTACAATTGGAAAAGGCTGAACTTCTCCATACACAGAACTCCAAATATGCTCAGAGTATATCCCGGCCTGACAGCTGTTGGCAGTGGTGCAGCAGCACGAGCTCTAAACCAAACTACTTGCATACTAGCATTAACGTAAATGGATCAGAAGAGAAAGGCAGGAAGCTGAACTGACAAGGATCTTTTAAATTTCTTGCTGATAAATCCATTTAGACACAATGCTTGTTTCACCAGCTCGGTATCAGTTTTGGTCTACTGTTTTGTGGGCTTTTTTCCCCACTACTAATGGTGCAGGCCACTTCCATTTTCTGCTCAACAGACACTTTGAATGCCAACATTAAGTGCTACTCTCCAGTTGATTTGCCCTGTAGTCAGGTCTGCAGGAGTGATGCCACTTACTGATTATGGAGTTGAGTAACAAAGCTGCTCAAACTCCTGCAAGAGCCAGTGACATCACATGTGTTAATGAGGTATATATTTCCACGGTGAGCTGTTTCCCAAGGAATGGAAGAGCTCCAATCTCCTTACACCACAAACTCCTCTGGCAGCTGGTCCTCCCCCAGGAGATCTAAGGAGAGGCAGTTCATGGATCGCTTCCCATAAAGGGCAGACTTGGTTTTGCAGTCCGCTGTGGAATAAACGCAGCCATAGATGGCCAGTTTATCCTCCAGGCTGCAGCCAAACGTGTAGCTGTGGGACGTGTCCGAGGACAGTGTGGCACTTAGTGGTGGATGCTGGTGCTTGTAGAGGCGGATGTCATCCAAACTCTGGCTGTGCTGGTCCGTGCAGCTCCTGCCTTTGGGCGATTTGACCTGCCAGTTCAGTAAGATGCACATGAATAAAAATGATGAGCTCAGGCACTGCCCAAGGATGCTGGCTATGCATGCTTCAAATTCTCCAAATTGTTCTTCAAACACTCCTTCAAACAGACCCAACCTCCATTTGAAGGACATAGGCTTAATGAAGAAGCTGTGCAGCATTAAGTTGCTACGGGTACATTTAGCTGCCCTGTCACCAGATCTTGATCTCTCTGCACTGTCCTTAGTGTCCAGTACAATTGACAAAAACCTGTTTTCCTCATTTTTCAGAAATGAGGAAAACAGGAGCAACCGAACAGCAGTAATTCCCACAGACAGCTGCCATGCTACACAAGCAGAAGTGACATGGCCTCCATGGAGGCATTACTGATCATCTATGGCATTTCCATACTGTAAAAACAGTATTTCAAGAGAAGATACCTGCTCCCTGCCTTGCTGGCTTAAGTCATTCAATTCAAATATGGAAATAAGTTCATTATCATTTGTACTGCAGTGTTCAGCTTTGGAAAAAATAACTAAGATTTTATCTTAATCTCCTACAGCACATTGTTGTAACAGAGTACTTTGCTGATAAGTGAAAATTCCTTATCACTTTTCATGCTTCTTACTGGACCCAGTCAAAAGAGAAAAAAAAAAATGAAGTGATTGGAGTCATCATTCAAAAAAGACCTGGGAGTAAAGGGGAAAAGAAAGAACAGATCTTAAAATTCTTTTAGCAGATAAAAATAAGGCTAATATGGATCCAGAAAGAAAAGGCAGAGGCTTTTGTTGTTGTTAAGTAAAAGAAACTCTGAACACTTCTGCCCCTGTGGGTACAGCTATACTCCAAAAAGAGATATTGTTTGGCCTTAAAAAGACATCTTCAGCTTTTTCCACAGTGCAACTTATGATATAACATACTTTACCATATATAGTTGCCTTTTCTTAAGGATTTGATTAAAAGAAAAATTTTGACAAAGACTTTAGCACACACATAGTATAATCACACTAATGATAGTAATTAGAGCTTGAATATCTGGTTTTGCTCTGATGTGAGCTTCTTCTGGCTTCAGGAGCAGGAAGATGATCAAGTTTGCAACCCACATCCAATCTGCATGGATGGTCTTGGCTCTACATTGCTCTGAATATTTGCAACTGGTTTATTTTCCATTTCCTCTCTGGAAGCCTAAGGCAGATGATGGCTGACTTGCAAGATTTCCATGTTGGTCGCTCCAAACCTCTCTATACTTTTCTAGACCCAA
Source organism: Alectura lathami (assembly GCA_013399715.1). NCBI lineage: Eukaryota > Metazoa > Chordata > Aves > Galliformes > Megapodiidae > Alectura > Alectura lathami. The sequence goes on from VXAV01001772.1 coordinate 8,956, forward strand.
ACATTGCTCTCATCCTATTCCTGATAGCAGTTGCTGGCCAACAGCTGGTTTTGGTTACCCCGTGTAAATCAGTCAAATACAGTCCTACCAGGTTCACCTGATTTACAGCTGTATCCATTACACTAGACCTTGGTTCAAGGCCCACACACACCTTCCTGCCACACACCTACCTGATGAAGGGACTCTACACTTTGACCTCTCATTTTTATTAGCGTGACTTGCACCACAGGCAACTGTCCTTGATTTATAGCTGCAAAGGGGAAGAAGGAAATAAGAAGTGTTACAGGTCTGAGTTTTTACTAGCTGGAGAAAACAGAAGCTGTTCTCACAGGCCACATTCAAACAGTGCTATCCTATAAATATAAACACACCACTAAGTACCCTCAATGCTCTGAGAGTTTTGCTCACAAATACACCTTTTTTGGCCCCTAAGGATCAATGCTTAAAAACATCACAAGATAACAGCTTTACACCATGACCCATATTCACCCACATTGCTTTGCTATAAAGGCTGTACATCTTAAAGCCAGACAGCTCCTGTGAGAACCTATTGTCTAGCGTTCCCCATAACAGGTAAAATTGTGTGCCTTATGTCAATTCCTGTGACTAGTCCATTAATCAATGGTTGAACCCCTTGGCTGACTTGTGTTATACAAGATTTTAAATTAAATTCCATCACTACAAGAGGTTTGCATCGGTTATCTTTTTGTTATTAACTGAGTACAAATACAGTAACTTGCCAAATTTGGAAAGCAGAGAACTTGAGAAGCACAGAGGAGAGCAACACACTGCACTGCTGGCCTTTAATCTCTAGAGGAGCTGACTTCAAACACTGTTGCAGTAGGAGAGTAAGTAGCGCTGGTGCTTTGTTTGGAAGAAGATGCAGCTTTCTTAGATCTCTGAGATTATATCTGGCTTCCCAATCTTCTTAATGCTACAGCCTAAAGAAAAGCCCTGAGCAGCAGCAGAAAGCCATCTCACCTTGGCAGCTAGCAGCATCTAGAGGAAGAGATTCAACAGATTCTCCCACAGTGGCCTCTTCTAACTGGTCTCCCTCTAAAGGCTCATCTACAGGCACCTCTTCTGGCTCATCTACTGCGAGCTCAAGATCTAGGAGGAAAAGAGTGGCAAAAGGGTTAGCATTACAGTTCTGCTCCAAGCTGCTTCACATTTTCCTACTCCGTATTCTCCTGCAGAAGGCAGAAGTAGGCTTAGAATTTGCTCTGTCTCTCCAAAATCTTTACCATCATCCTGAGAGTCGTCTTCAGCCCTCCCTTTGCTGCCACTGTCAATGCCAGAGCTACCGTAGCTGATGGTTGAGCTGCAGGATTTCTCTTTCCTGTGCACCCGGTCAATGCCAAAGGGCTCGTCCACTGACATTTCCACTGACACCCGGTGCCTTGAGTCAGCCTCAATGCCCGATGTGTGCGAGCTGCCGTGGCTCCCCGTGGACTGGCGCGAGAGACGGTTATCTCTCCGGCTGCCCCCGCTGCTCCCGCTGCCACGTGAGTTTTTATCGCATGGGTCCAGGTCCATGTCCAGTGTGTCACTGATATAGGACTCCCGGTAGCGCTTCTTCTCTGAGGAAGACAGAAGAGATAAAGCAATGGAAACTTTAAGCAAGACAGGAGGAATGGTAGCAAAAGTGATCGATATGTTCTGGGACTGGCACAGCCTGATGGTGAAGAAACAATTACTGCAGCTACTGAGCAAACAAAGGCACGAACAGCTTTGTATTCTGCTTGCTCAACAGACACTGGGATGCCCAGCCGGTTGTAACAGAATTACAGTCATAGGTACAGTAAAACCAGTATCTCCTGAATTAGGACGGGCAGCTAGAGGCACTTACGATACAGAAAATACTGGCTCCCAGAATGAAGGAAACGTGAAAAAACCAGGAATCACTTAGCTAACTTAAGTGCTCAGCCTTTGAAACAGAGTACATTTTTTCCTCAAAGCAGTCACCAATTTGTGGAAACTGCTAAGAGTGGGATCATAGAAACACTGAACAGTCTGGGTTGGAAGGGACCTTAAAAAATCATCTTGTTCCATCCCCCGCCATAAGCAGAGACACCTTCCACTAGATCAGGTTGCCCAAAGCCACATACAACCTGGCCTTGAATACTTTCAAGGATGGGGCAACCACAACTTCTTTGGCAACCTGTTCCAAGGCCTCACCACCCTCGCAGTGAAGAAATTCTTCTTAATTTCCAATCTAAACCTACCCTCTTTCAGTTTAAAGCCATTACCCCTTGTCCTATCACTACACTCCCTGATAACTAGTCCCTCTCCAACTTTCTTTAGGTACAGGAAGGCTGTTATAAGCTCTCCCTTGAGCCTTCTCTTCTCCTCTTACTTGAAGGAAGACATTCTCCCTCTACTGCTCTCTCACATGTTTCCTGATCAGTCTGGCAAGGTGGAAACCATAAACACTTTCCAGCAATGGACTTGAAACAAATCTAACACCTCTATTTCAATAAAGCAGAAATGCCATTCATTAGACAGAGAGCAGCCACTGTGAAGCAACAGCTGAGTCTAACATACTGTACTCTTCCCCTTACCAAAGCCACCTGCTCTTCTCCTACATACCTTCAGCCTCCTCCAGTTTTTGGATTTGCTTCAACACTGGCTGGATATTTAGAAAGAGCCGGTGGCTGTTGCTGAGGAGCTGCAGCAAGTGCCGTGACCTGAAGGGGCAACCTGTGTAGTACACCAGTTTCCGTGCAGAGGGCAAACCATCTGGCTGGATCTCAAATTTTTTCCCCTGCGTGAAGAGGAGAGATGCCAGTGAAACAAGCAAGAACGTATTTTCGGCCACACGGTTGAGGTAGTTGCAGCCTTGTGCGTATGAATAACAGGACTCGACGTGGCAACTGGGGCAGGCCAGCGGCTCTGCCAGGTCCCAGGTTGACAGCCCGCTGCCAGATGGCCTCTGTTCCGTCATACTCACCAGAAACGCCAGCTTCCCGATGTGCGACCAGGGAAAGTCATAGAGGAGCTGACGAACATGGTTCACCTCCTGCAACACATCAAACTCGGAGTGACACAGGGACTGGCAGGTACAGGGTGGAGTCAGTGATGTGCAAAGAATTTGCAAACAACAAAGAATGTGAGATATGTGGAGCCTGGCACTCACAGGGGAGGCAGAGGAGTTGTGGTGGGGGGAGGACAGGGGAGCTGGACAGGGTTAATGCTACACCAGAAGGCTTTCATGGCAGTCTGTTACCTGATAGATGTGCATTCCTCTAAGGGTCAGGCCCAGGATAACCGTTGGGCGATCCTCCTTCTTATCCTAAAAGGACAGAAGAGCCTGGAGTCAAAGGTTAATCTACAAAGACCATGCTCTGTTCTGGCACCTACTACAAGAGAGGTAGCAGGACTGCTCATCAGGCAGATGCCATCAGCTCATTTGCTTTTTTTTTTTTGTTTCTAAAAAGTACCTTGTCTTGTTGACCTCTGAAAAATTCTGAGATCAGAAACACCTACAAAATCTCATGGGTTTAGAGCTTTTCACCAGCAGCAGATACCCTAAACTACCCTGGACAGGGAATCCTACAGCTTAAGTGATTTGAGAGCATGGACAATTACTGTTCTCAGAGGCAATTTGTAAGAGACTGTCTTACTACCATGCACAGCTCTCACTCTCCAGGTGACAGCAAGTCCAAAACAGAAGTGATGTCTGTCCCCTCCCTTTGCCATTGCACAGCTGTTCCCACCCTGGGACTTGCTGGACCTCAGGTGCACATGTGCCAGGAGGGAACTAACCAATGCCCAAAGTCGCAGGGACTCTGAACCTTTTTATCTCAGTGTTGGGAGCAGACACTTTTAGGTGTTTAAGGCTGAGCTAGAAGACTGCCTTGTTTTCCCTCATGCTGTACCTTCACACAACATACTTGCTCTGTAATTAGGAGATTCCTTTGCTTAAAGACCAAAACCAAAAAATTACTAGAACTAGTTCACTCAGTTTCTCTCCTGGAATGGCAGAGTTAGAGGGGACCACACACTTTTCTTGCTAGGAGGAGCAGAAGGAAGAAAATTGTTGGGTAAAAGTTTCTGGAGTCACACAGCTCAAACTTTACACCAAAACTTTTTCATCTGGCTTCTCAAGATACAGGCCTCATGCCATCACATTTACCTCACCCTCTACTCCTCTGTTACTACCCACGTCCAGCAGAACTCCAGTTTAAAGTCACTAACAAGTTAAAGACAAAGAGCTTTAATAAATCAGTATTGGTCTGGAGTAGGGATATGGGGCTCAGTGCTGTGTTTTCTTTCAGAGTCCCCAGCCTCCATAGTAGCCACAGGGAAGGAGTAAGACCAAAGTGATTGCTTTTGAAATTTCAGGGCAGCCAGTGCACCAGCACCTTCACCAGGCACTCCTCTGCACTCAGTCAGGAGCTTCGTGGCCTCTGGATTAGAGACCAAACTGGAATTCATCTCCTCTAGAAAATGCGAGGCTCTTCTGTGTTTCTGCAGTAACTAGAGCTGCCACATCTGGTGAAAGGAAGCAGATACCTTCCAGACAGAATTCTGACCGAGCCCAAACAGCCAAGAAGTTTAATTATGAGTCTGACAGAGTATCTCCATTTGAAAAAAAAGGTCCATGCAATTCCTAATTACATGACCAGGTTTCACTCAGGCAAAATGCAAAACTCTAGTCCTATTTCTAGACCTACATTCTTAGCACATCAAAATTAAGCAATCCCTGTTTAAGCAGGCTTAGGCAGAAAGGCAAAGACTTTGGGACAAGCAACATTCAAGGAATCCAAAAACTGACATATAGCTGAAAGAATACCAGGCTTTCCAACAGGGCTGGAGTGGGGTAAGAGAGTTGGGATGATTCAGTGTCACCTTCAGTTATTACATGGCATTTGCACGAAAGCTGACTGACCTCTTGTCACCAGTTCAATGGACTGCAACAAAGTACAGCTTCTCAGCGACTTCTCTGGCAGTAACTTTGTCCACTGACAGGCAGAGACTAAGCAAAAATTAAGTTCTGCCATTCCTGTAGCCAGTTTTTTGGATAAGGAACAAAACAGGATTCCAGCTACATTGGTAAATTGGTGGTTGATTTGTTTGTGGGGGATAGGCCTCAGAGCCTGGAAATTTTAGACTTGTTTGGCCTCTCCAAACCAGAGAGAACTGTCCCTCAGCTAGACAGAAAGTGAAAAATGAAATGGTGCACTCAGTTAAGGAGGGGAGAGATGTTTGAAATAAGCTCTTTGTTTAACCTTCTGCAGCCTGTAGAAGTGGACAGGCACATCCTCCAACAAGCAGGACTCCTTAATGAACTTCAGCACAGCTTCCTTTGCACTCAGGCCTTGCTGCTCTCGGTGCATCTCTGGGGCATGTTTCAAGATGTAATCACTCCCCCTCTTTGCAATTATCTAGACCACAAGGAAAACAAACAAGTCAGAGACTCTTCAGTGAAGCCCACGAGAGGCAGCTGCAATCAATAGCAAAGCCAAGACTGGAGGAGGTTCATACATCCTCTCAAGAAGTTAGCCCATGTTCACCTCTACCCTCCTGGAAGATAAGCAGCCCAGATGATACCGATGTCTCCAAACAGATCCAAGATGGAAAAATCATAACAGACAGACTACAGAGATTGTGTCAGCTCCTTTCATTCTCAAGTGCTGGCATTAGTTTTCCTAACTTGTGGCATCCCTAAATGCATATGGGCAGATAACAAATTCAGCTCTGCATGCCAACACAATCAGCAGCAACATCTCCAAACACTGAAGAAATGCTAGATGGTCAAGAGTGGTTTTTTTTTTTTTTTTTTTTTTTTTTTTTTTTGCACTAGAAATTCTACATTAAGCTTATTTAGCACTTCCACCCTCAAAGGGGAGGATAACATTATCTCAAGCTATTTTGTGTCTGCCTAGAGTGGCTGGCAGGCACACAGCTAAGCAGTAGGGTAATGTGCACTGGACCTTTAACTCTTGTTTTGTGAGTGCCCTGTTCTTGTGCTTGGCTACATGCTCTCTCCACACAACACTACCAGGCAGCCCAGCCAGACTGGCCCCTTCCAGGCTGTGAGCAGTGACAGATGAGAGGGATGTTGGCTGAATTCACTACACAAAATCCCCTGCTGTTCAGCACATTTAAAACCAGATCCCACCAGTTACCTGTGAACATCCTGCCAGAAGCAAGTTGCCCTTACCTCAGACAACCAGATCTCATCACCCAGTTCCCATTTCCATTTCAAATTAAGCCCCTTGTTTACTCTGTTTGCTAACACCTCTGCTCTCCTTGCATGCTGTGCCAGATTAGTTGCCCTCCCCCGAGGAGGCTCTGTGAAGAACAACATCCATCCAGCTGTGCAACGTCAGCAGAAAGAAGCAGCAGCTCCACAGTTCAAAGTTGGGTTGCTCACCCCAGTGGCAGCACCCCACCTCTCCTCACTAGCAGGAGGCTTGGGGCACCTCCTGGCCAAATGATCTCCCACAGTGATCTCCAGCACGTGTTGGAAGAGGACTACCTCCCCACAGCAGCCCAGGGGCAGGGAGAGAGGCATCCCCATGACTGCCAGATTTTGTTCCCTGTAATGATAAATCACCCACATACTTGCCTGGGGCTGTGCCTCAGCACAGGTGAGCCAGGCTTTGCCTTGGCCTTTGCAATGTTTGCCAGATGAGCAATGGTGTATGATAAGACTTAAAATGCCCCATGAACTGGATGCACCAGACTCAGTTTTTCCAGTCCTTTGTTAGCTACGCTGTGCCAGGTGCCCCGCAGCAAGGAAGGGCACAGCATGAAGGCCTGCTGTCTGGGAGCAAGGAGCACTTCTGCACAGTGAGGCAGGCAGGCAGGAACTTGTGCATAAAGGAGACTCTACCAGGCTTGCCTCCCTGCCACAACCCCTGACACTGCTCTGAACTTCCTCCCTGAAGCAGAGGACTGACTTAAATCAGGATGCAGAGGAGGGTATGTTCAGGTCCTGGTAAACATCATGCTTGAGCAGATATCAGCAGAAGTATCCATAACAAAGCTAGCTTCTTTTTCTATTTTTCTAAACACTGAAGTACTTAACAGTTTTCTTGACCATTTGACCACAAGAGAAGAACTCCCTGCAGGTAAATCAATTCTGACAGACTCTTTCAAACCTTTAGTTCTCAGTTAATTTGCCTTTGTTCAGCAATTAAATCAACTCTGGGTCTTCTAAGCCATTTGTAGGTTTTGGAGGGCACAAGCCAAGGTATACATGCTTACAAATCAACATGTAAAACTATTTCCAGGCCCTTCCCTTTTATCTTACTGCAGTTCAGCCCTAAATGAATGACAAAGCAGGCACCAGAGGCACTGCACAGCAGTACTGTCTGGGTCTGTACATTCCAGAGTTAGAACCAAAGGGCAATATGCTTGGTGTTATGGCTCTGACGTTTTCTGTAGAGCTTAGGCTGTGCAGATCTTGCTGATGTAATACTGCAAACACACAACCCTTTAAGCCATACATGACTTAAAAAACAGCCACACTGCTGGAGTCATTCATTTGACACCCACCTCACATTGAGGGAGCCCAGAAATAGTTGTCATCTACAGCCAGCTGAGACACAGAGGGCAGCATCTCTTCAGGGAAATTCAGGGTGACACTGTCACTCTGCCTGATCATCACAGTGGGAGCTGGGGAAGTTCTATGGCTGCAGTTAGGTACTAGCTTAACATAGCTCCTGCTGCACGCACAGCACTGACAGAAAGAATACCTCAAACTTACCCACTGTGGGAAATACGCCTGAGGTTCAAAATATTTCCCAGTATGGACCTCCTCCCTGTAGTTGCCCAAGTCTGCCTGTAAGCTGTAGGCAGCCAGCAGGAAGTAGATTTCTTCTTTGTGGTTGCACCGAGACATAAGTACTTGCTCTTTGAGATGGCAGTAGTAGAGCTGCCTTGCCACCTTATCACTGCAAGACACACAGGTAAGATCGTCAGAGGAAGAGAAGAAAGGTCAGGCTCATACAGGGCCTCTCAAATGCATATTCCTTGTGAGAGAAGGGACTAAACTTTGGGATCCTCGATGTGTGCTAATGCTACCATGATACAGTTCAGTGCATATGGGAAGTCCCAAGCCAAGATGAAGGTCTTCTCACAAGAAGCACTGTACAAACATGGGAAACAATAGCCTCTATCTTGAGAGGCGTGAGATCTAAGAAGTTAGGGCAGATGAAAGAAGTCATATCACACCTGTTTTAGAGACTGACATCAAGCACTTCTGTTTCTCTGGAAAGCCTACAGCAATCAAGAGAAACAACTCCTTTGAATCTCAGTCCTGTTTCTTGCACACCTGTCCTCCTTTCCCCTCAAAACCTGGCACTGCTTTTCCACTTCACCTTGCCTTAGGCTCAAAGTGCTTTTCAACAGCAAATTCTCTGCAAGGTAGATCAAAAGATGCAGGAGCCCTGGGCTTGTTTTGGTCTTCTTCCTCAAGACACTAAACGGGAATAATCTGATAAGGCATGTGTAACATTGATAAATGCACACACTTTGTGAGAGCTCAAGGGAAGCAGGCTGCTGACATGTATGCGTAGACAAAGTGCTGGACACTACAATCTGCTTTTAAAAGCATGTGGGTAGAGTTTGAAGAGACCCTGGAAGTACCTCTGCATGGCTCCACAAACCCCCCCCAACTACTAGTGCAAGAGAAATTTGCTTGTGATGCTAAGTGATATGTACACAGTGAGTGGGAGAAAGCTATGAAATCTCTCTTTAGCTTAGCAAAACTAAATGAAAAACATTTAACAGCCAAATGGAGCCCAGAAGAAATACTCTCCTGCATCCAAAAAAAAAAAAAAAAAAACTGGGGACGGGAAGGAGGAAAAAAAAAAAAAAAAAAAAGGGGGGCAAGAAGGAAGAAAAAAAAAAAAAAAAAGCTTTGTCCAAGATGAGAACAAATGCCAAAAATAAAGATTTTAATCTACTTGAATGATCCCAGCTCTTGGCTTGCTCTGGGGTCACAGCCACGCCAGCAGTGCTGATGCAAATTAACTCTGTCAGTTGTTCATTTTCAACTACCTCATCCTTTGTTCTGTACCATGCAGTGAGGGTGGCTGTGTTTTGAGTGCAGCCCATATTCCACGTGAATGGATCGCACTCAAATGCAAAACTCTCTAACTTATGAAGTCATTTCTTTTGTCCATTTACAAAAGTCCATTTCCAGAAATACACTGCACAGAGCAATGCGCAGATGCAAAAACCTGAACTAGAATTATTAGCATGTACTCTAGAGTCCAAATAGCTGTTTATGGTCTATTCATCTGATGCCTTTCATACAACCAAAAGATGCAGCTAAAAGACTGTTAAACATGCTTCAATACTGTTGTAATTCAACTTGCTCTCTAGACATAGATGGAAAAGTAGTCACCATCCTCCTAGGGACATGGAGTGTGACACAGGGTGAAAATATTTGTGGTTAGGTGAGGAAAACTAGGATGTTCTTTAAAAAAGAACAACAACAAAAAGCTAAAAGAAAGCTAACAACAACAAAAAATCCACAAGCTGAGTTTTTAAAGAAATGTTAATAAAGACACACAAAACACAGTAACTACCACAGAAAGCAACTTACCTTATTACTCTTCCATTTTCTACATAGTATTGTACTCTAAAGAAGGCAACAAAAGGAGGGCTGAATTTCTCTGTTCCCTAGAGCAGAAACACAAGACACGTTAAATAACATTCAGCATCCAAAATTCTTCTTACTATCTTGCAACATTCCCTTCTCTCAAGCTTGCTCCCTATACTGCTTTTCATTTGCTAAGCTTAACTCTGCAGCAATTTCTGGGGGGATCTGACTATCACCAAGGCTCACACCAATGAGGCATCATAAAACATTTAGACAGGCTCAATGGCAAAACCTCCTAGGGAGGGTAAAAGAGCTTGGATAAGGGAGGATGATCTAGCTAAAAGAGCCCCGTATAGTCTGGGTATGCCCAGCCTGGCTCACAGTTACCTAGATCAGCACCTGGCAGCACCCTGGACACAATCGTGCTGAATGCAGCAAGTTTAACAAAGCCTTCCCCAGCGCACCAGGCAGGCAGCGTGCCACACTTGCACCACTGCAGCCCTTCCAGCACACACCTCGAACGAACCGCTCATCTTTGCTCCGCACCACATCACACAGCAGGGACATGCACTGCTGCAGGAGCTGCTCAGCCAGGCTGTTCCGCCTGGGGCTGAAGTGCCCCAGCCCCATAATAACTCCTCCCCTTTTGTTTGGCAGGGCTAATGCTCAGTTATTCACAGCTTTCTGCAGCCACAGGCCAAAAGGAGACATTGATGTCTGCTTCACATTTAGGATGTCTGTTAGAAGAAAGCCAGCAAGATACCTGTTGTTTTAACTACAGCCTTCCTTTCAGACTTGCATTCTCGTTTAAAGAGGAGAGAGGAAAAAAGAATGTACATCTGATGCTGACAGCAACTTCTTGATCATTAAATGTATTTTTTTTTCCCTGGAATTTGTCCATAGTCACTCTATTTTAATCAACAGGACTATGCTTTCCGCCTGAAACCTCTTTGTAAGAATTTAATCCCTGTCTCCTAACCCAGTCCAATATCCTAACTCATGACAGACCTCAGTACTGCCAATGGCAACTCATTTAGCCCTTTACAATTCACCTCACATGAGAGATTCAACTTTCACCCTGACCTAAGAAGCATTGGAAGAATCCAGTCTCAAAGCAGTGACAAAGCGTACCCCATGCTGAAGTGGCCAGAACTATACCAAGCACCTGCCTTGGAAAACCCTTGCTGTCTGGACAGACAGATCTCAGCATGGCTTGGGGTTGCCTCTGAAGTAACCCTCACTTGTTTGGGAGAAGTAGTACTGGGTAAGAACCTCACCAGAAATCTGCAAAGTTCTGTAAGTAGTACATAGTTTTCATTTTAGTGAGTAGCCCAACACCAAAGCAGTAGTCTCCAAAATTAAAGAGCTGTCTTACTTTGCTAGTCTCTTTCTTCCATTCCTTTGAAAAGTATTTGCTAAGCTTCTGCTCCAGGTCTATGAAAACATATTCATTATCTGAAAGACAACAGAGAAAAGCATTTAATGTTAAAGAAGTAGAAATTCTTATTCATGAAATTCTAAGATGACTATACTGGTTCTTTCCAACCAATACACTTGAAAACAAAAGCTGACCAGGGAATAACCAGGACAGGGCAAAGAGAGGGCTCTGGGACTCTCAGTACACATGCTGCTTCAGACAGCATGAAGGAAGCTTGGCTGTACCTTGAATCAGGAGCTGATGAGCTGGAGCTTCCTAAACACATTAGCCACAAATGCAGAATCCTTCCTTTAGAAAGCAAGGAGCCACTTACAGAAAGGAAACATCATCTTACCAAGCTAATCATGCTATCCATTTCGTGGACTATTTATTATTATTATTATTATTAATATTAAACAGGCAAGCCCTATCCAAACTTCCACTTTACCATGAGGTAGCACCATGGTCCAGAGTGGCATAGATAAGTACACAGGGTCAGGCATTTGACAGGTTTCATCCTCTACATTTGAATGGGATCCTCTGAAATGGTGAGCAGGACCAAACCCAAATGCCATCTCTTCAGAAAGTTTGTTGTCTCTTGCTCACACCCAGCTTCTTTCATAGAGCAAAAAGACAAATGAAAGGCAGGAAAACCTGGCCTACCTCAGAGGGCTGAGACCTGTTCTCCACATGGGTGACAGGGAGTGAGAACAAGAGACAGTCTGAGCAGCATACCACCTTGAAAGAGCTTTGTGCTGCCTTCAAAGTCAGTGTTTTGTAGGGCTACTTACCAATTATCAAATCCAAACAACTCAGCCAATGAATTTTTTCCCAAGCCTTCTCAAGTCTCTCAAAAAAAAAAGACCTGACAGGCCCTTCAGCAGCAATGCCAGCTGAGAACATTCACCTGACTAGTCAATCCACTTGTCAGTCTTGCCCGGAAAAGTGTTTTCACAAGTGACATAGATACCAGGTTGAAGAGCTTGTTCATAAGAAACATGAAAGGTGCAGGAAAAAAGGAAAGAAGGAACTTCACAAAACACCCTTCTACCCCTGAAGACCCACCCAGACTTCCAGGCTTTGGCTGTTGCTTTCTGATGTCAAACAAAAAAAACAGAGGAAGAAAAGAGGTGATTTTTTTCCAGCAGAAGCTTAGAGCCAGATGAAAACCCGCAGTAGCACCGATACTGCCAATGGTGGGCTGGCTCAGGCTAGCATTACAGCAGATGCTCAGGGAGCTCTGAACTTCATGGCAGTCATCTTCCCAGAACATTCAAGTTCTGTACAGGTATGGCAAAATACTTTTTTTCTTTTTCTTTTGCAAGCTTTAACAACAAATTAAAGAAATAAAGGAAAAAAAAAAAAGGAACAACAACAACAAAAACACATGCACAACAACGCCGTACCACCAACTCCTCCAGCTCCTTCTTCAGAGGGAAGAAATCAGACCTGGTTCTAGCCAGAACTTTTCTACAGCTACATTAACAGCAAGCTTTGTGTGAAGTACAAGTAATATGGGACACAAACAGAACAATTCTAGAAGAGCCTTGTTTCCATCCCTATGGTCTTTCCTGCACTACACTGGTTACAGCTGTAATTTTAATGTAATTACATTTCTATTTACCACTTTGCTTGGCATGTCACATCTATACAACACAATACTTAACAGCACTGTTGAAACTGCTGGACAGAAATCCTGAAGGTTTTAGTAGTGAGAGTTGCAGTGCGGTAGCACACAAAGCAATAGAAACATTGCTTTGCTATTTTAACAAGGAGAAGAAGATTTAGCATCTCAGAGACTGCACCCTGTTCCTGCCTCTTCACTTACACATGCATTATAGGGCAGCTGGGTGGTGTACATTGGCCCCAAACACCCATGCTTCTATATCCACAAAGACCAGGTATTGCTTCGTTGAAATGGCTTCTAGTAGCCCTAGCTAGTTCCACTGCACTACGGCTATTTGTTATCCACATCCCACAGCCCCTGCTCATTTGTCTTATTAATTAGGTTAGAGACACAACCCTGGGAGGGCCCAGACACCAAGCATAAGAAATTCAGGTCATGAGCAGGGCTACAGAGTGCACACAAACACCAAGAGGAGGCCAGCCTGAAGGATGAAGGCACTCCATGCTATCCCTGGTGGTCCCGCTTCTCCCCAGCCCAGCCCAGCCTCCTCCCTTCCTCCCTCCCTGCAAGAATGCCGCGCACTGCATTCCTGCTTTAATGAAGTTAATATTGCTGGAATGCCAGCCTGCAGTGTAAGCCTCCCTCTACAAAAACAAAGAGGTATTTCCCTCCCCAGCACTACACGGGTTGTGGTTTTTTCCCTTAAACTGGATTAGGGGTGAAACTCGGAGATCTTTGTCTGATGCTGAAACTGTCTCAGGCTTGAAAACAAGCTTCTCCCTAACAGAGGTGAGGACACAGGACTGCAGTGCCTCACAGCAGTGCTGTATGGGACCATATAGAAATGCACAGATGGTCACCTTTCCAGGGAAGAGCTTGTCTGACACGTGGATCCAACCAGGGCTGGATACTCAGCATGTACAAAGTGTCCTTGCGTCACTGGCTTCAGCTGAACAGCAACAACTGAAGAAGCTGGCTTCGAAGCATGCATGCATGCCAAAAAGCACACGTCCACCAGCAGCCACTGACACTCACCTCAGCACTGGTGAGCTTAAAAATATATTACACCAGCTTCCCTTAGAAGCTTTCCCCATATGTCTGTGTGTGTGTGTGTGTGTGTGTGTGTGTACAGATAGCAGACCTGGCACCACACACCAGGGCACTGCAATGCAACCCCAAGAAACCCATCTGTATAGGTAATGAGTTTGCAGCAGTGCAACTTACACATTTCCCTCAACTTCAGCTTTCAAGCACCTCAAATGAAATGGAAAATCTGTGCTGTAACAATCTCACTTCAAATTAAATAGTCACCAGAAATGCAAACATTCCAGTGCTTCTGCTCTGCAAAATTAACTTAACACATTTACATATTTAAGCAAATATAGGACATGAATCATTGCAAAAAATCACAGTGGGTCAGCTCTCCAGAGTAAGGTGACAGTTCTAGTGAGTTCTGTGGATATACAATACCCATTATTTACACTGCAGGGAAGACAGGAATAGACAAGTCTGACTAATGTATGGTCAAATCAATTCTGAGCTACGGTTACTCTAAAAGCCTTTATTTCACATTGACTAGTGCCTGCCTGATTTTTTTTTTTTTTTAATGGATGCTAAGTTCCCTGCAGAATAGCTAAGTAACAGCAAATGCCAATAACCTGTTCTCCTCACGTGCTCATTTTGGGCTAGGAGCACTGAGAAATTCCAGAGATAGGTCATATACTTGTCTTAGCAAGAGGGAGAAGCTCAGGCCCACTTGTCAGATAGGAATGTCCCATGAAGTGCCTTTGTTGCGTCAAGTATATTTTAATATTATAACTATTCAGACAGTCCAGGAGATCAAGATTCAAATAAAATATGAATTAGTGCAAAGACAAAGTTTCACACAGCAGGCATTCCATGCCTTAAAAAGAAGAGAAATCACAACTGTCTTTGGCTATAGCACTTAATTTCCCCCAGATGCTGCAAGCAGCTTCATGACAACACCTTTCTGTCTTGAAAGGCAAGAGGAGAGAGATCAAGAGCAGCACAGAGGGATGGTGGGGAGAGCTGGTGGTGGGAGAGCTGGTTGGAAAAAAAGCTGAGGTAAAGAAAGAAACAGCAATGCAAAAACACATGCCATAGATCTCATGTAACCTGTTTAACTTCCCTGAACACCAGTGTTTTCTTTTGTTTGCTTATTGAAGTGAAGAGGGCCTTTTTGTGAGTAGAGCTCCCCAGGCTTCCAGGTTCTGATGGCCTGGGAACATCAGTGTCCATATGGCACCTGCTCCAGCCACCTCTGCAGAACTTCTCACAGCTCCTGGTGTTATCTTCCAAGCCAATAGGAAGAAATCTCATCCACTTTTAAATCCCTGGTTGGTTAGTAGAACTCGGTTCAGGATAACCTTGTGTTTTTAGCTTTAGCTGGCAAGCAACAGATGTTCCAAGAAGAGAGGAGAAAAGTCAAAACCGAGGCAAGGGGAGTAGCCGTGACCCCTTACCTGAAATGGGCAGAAGAACAAAAGGAGACCATATTAAGAAGCCCAGAACAGTCTGTTAGCAACTGCTGAGACCCAAGACTGAGATGATGGCCCAGTCATTCCTGACAGTGGCACGTACTGCAGGCATTCTGTGTTGGCATCTTGCAGCTAGCAACAAGTCATGCCCGGGCAGAGCTCTCTGGACTTTCGGCAGAGGATTCTCCTGCACAAGAAGAGCTGCAGAACCTTTCCCAGCACCCCTCATCCGGGAGCAAATGCGCTGCTTGCAGTCCTCAGACAGGAGAGCACCTTGGCGGATGATGTATTCATGGTGAGGGAAAAATAACTGACAGCAGGTGTAGGCAAAAGAGTGCCTACCTAGGAAAAGGCCATGAAAGCACTTCCAGGGAGCATTATATAAATTCCTGAAGACCTGAACACATGCAGGTTCCCCAGGTGGCACATTTCTGCACAGTTTCCCTAGCTTCTAAGCAACTCTTGACTGAAGCGATGAAGTCATTATAACAAGCTGTATATTCTTTGGTTAGGATATGGGAACAACTCACAAAGTAAATACAACTACCCCTGCAGATATTTGAGGGAAGAACAGCAGAAGCAGGGATAGTGGGGAAGGACTGGGGTGTAGAAATCATCTGAGGGTATTTTTGAGAACTTCTGTTGCCACCTGCCTTCTTTAAAGACAGTACGGTGTAACAGATACCCACATAATATAATGCTGTAGCATATTCTGTCCATGAACTTCTTTACTGGAGGATACATCGATGCTGAAATGTTACCTATAGACACAGAGGTCCTAGCAGAGTTAACCACCAAGCTCCCCACTAAACACACAAAGTAACAAGGGACTGGGGGGCATTCCTCCCCAGGCCTGGTAAAGAGAACAGCCAGAGCTGTAATAACTGAAGGATGATCCTTGAGGCAAGGGCGCTGAAGCAGAGATTTCATTTTGTTAGAAAGCCAACCCAACAAACTGGTACGAGCACACCAACTAACACAGTGGCAGGGTGCAGGAGCTGAATACTTGCTCCTTCCCAATCAAAGGCTACTATCTGCTTGGGTCAAGCAAGGTTTGATCTTAAGAGAAGCCCAAGATTTAGGATTGCAGGGATTTGGGTTACAACAACAAAAGAGACCTGGCTGTTCTTTGTCTGCTGACAAACAGTTTTGCTTTAGAAGATTGAACTGTGTTGCTGCATACACGTTCTGATAACAGGAGAGAAAACTCCTTCAGGGCACCAGATAAGATTGACACTGCAGGAGGAGCTGCAATGTAAGACCCAGCTGCTGAAGCCTATTGAGCCAGCATGAACCTGGAAGGACCGCAGGGTCTTTCACTGAACACAGTAGAAGAGAAAAAAAAAAAATGCACTTAAGTAGCAGCAGAACACAAGGTATAGCCTGCTTGATGACCTGTGACAAAACTAGAAAAGCAACGTGTCCCAAGCTTCGTGCTGATGTGGCTTCTCATTAACATACACTCCTGAATATAACTTTCAAAGGGATCAAGTTCTTCTCAAAAATGCAAGAGTTTTTTCCCCCCTTTATGAAGCTGAAATGCTTTTCATCTTGAGGAGAAAAAAAAAAAAAAGCACAGGAGCAAAAGAAGTGGAAAATCTTGTCCTCTCACTATTACTGTTGCCTTAAATCCTGAAGCTTGCCCTCAGGATTTGTAACAGTTGCAAGTGAAGGAGAGCCTCAGATTCTCTTACCCTTTAAGCAAGGAATGCTGGAAGACATGCCCCAAGACCTGCAGGTTAGCTCTCACAGCACTCATGGTTTCCAGTTTGCACAGTGCTTAGTGGTGCTGTTTTCATTTTTGCCACACATGGGGATTAAACTTCTGTTTATGATTAAGGAGTCCAACCTCTCCCCCTCACACACATTCTTACTATGAGACCAATGGAGCATTAGTGTATCTGCACAACGTCCGCAAGTCAAATGGGCTCCTAATCCAGATAATCCACCCAGTGTGATTGGTTACAGTTCTGCAGAAATCCCTTAATTTTCATTTTCATGCCACCACTGACAGTCAGGGTTTTGTAAACAAATTAGCAGTGAGGTGACGGATGCGGGTGGATTAGAATACCTTGTTCTGCGTGTGGCAGTAATAGACTGCCAGAAATAAATACGCACCAAGAAACTGAAATGTCCTTATTGAAACAGGACAGTTGTTTCATAAAAATGGGATTTTAGAGCTGCAGCAGAAGGAGGTGAAGATGTGAAGCAGAAGAGGAATATACTTTGCTATGAAAGGCAGAGGCTTCCTCTCTAGTTTTTGGATATCAAGCCCACCCTCAGGCCCGCAGCAAGCCTTCCATTCACTAACTTCGCAGGAAGCACGCTGACTTGCTTCTTGGTAAAGGCACCTGACTTGAGTACCCACACGACAACCCTGGGCAATGCGAAACTTACCCAGGCCTCCTCACAACCCAGACAGGCTGCTTCCCTTCCTGGAGAAGGAACCAAAACACCCTGAAAAACTGACCCAGGGTGCCTTAAGGGCTACTTCCCAAAGATGGAGAGCACTACATCTGCAGTAGAAGCAAGATTCTAGTTGGCCACTGGCAGCAAAAGAGATAATTTGTAGGCCAGGACAGGGAAGAGGCTGGAAATCAAGTTTAGGAAGAGAAAATGAAAGACCTCCTTTGCTACAGCCCTAAGTAGTAACCCTGGAGCTATTTAAACACCCCTCACCCCAGGAAAAATAATAATAAAGATAGAAACTTATCTCACAAGACTTCTGTCAGCAGGTTACTGGACTTCCATGGACTGAAGGCAGGCAACAGAGGTGAGCAGAAGCAAAAAAGCTGGGTTTGCTCCCTCTCTCAAGAGAGGGCTGCAGCATTCCCAGTGGCTGTGGCCATTCAGGCTGAGAAGATGACTTCTGCTACTTCCCTCCCTCCTGTTGTCTGGCCCCCAAAAGCCAGACAGCAGTTTCTCAAAGGAACAATCAAAAAACTTCTCTTCCTCATCCAAAAGCCTGACACCTACCTGGGCGGAGAAGATGCCAAGGTGAGAACACAGAGAGAGCCTTCAGCCAAGCAGCTTTACAAACTGAGCTACAGCAAGCAGGAGTGAAGAACCGTGAGGAAAACAGAACAAAGAGAGATGTCCCGTTCAGGCTACTGGGCTCCTGCAACCCTCATGCCATTCTTCCAAGAGCGCTATAAAGAATTAGGTTCTCTAAAAAGGAAGACCATTTTTGTGAAGCAAGAGAAGATTATGTTTAAAGCTACAGGCTCTAGGCAGCACTGCTCTATTACACTGGTGGAATTGGGGTATTTATACTATATTTGAAACAGAGAGGCATCTGCCTGCCACAACAGGGCATTCTGGGGGCAGAGCCCGTACACTTCGGAGAGAGAAAAAAAACTACGGAAAGCAGGCAGGAAAGAAAGAGTCCAGAAAATATGAGACAAGAAAGATACAATGTGTGCGTGTCGGGGGTGAAAGAGCAGGAGAAAAGGATCTAATAATGCAAAGAAAATGGGAATGCAGTTACCCCGTCTTGCAGGGGAAGATAGGAACCTGAATTTCACATGTGACACCAGTTTTTGCCTATTCTGCTTGTGGGGTGTCTCAAAAGGCTGCAGGGAGGGTGCGGTGATTCACAGGAACGCAGTCAGTTTGTGGAAAAGGCTAAGAGCAGTCAGGCCTTCCTCGCTAGAAGAGGGATTTACACCAGTGCAGGTTTTTATTCAGCTACTGGTTTAGTTATGGAGATGGAATCTCTTGGAAACTCTCCAAACCTGATGGAGATAAACAGCTTACTCCTATATTAGCTTCAATGCTATGCTCAAAAAAAAAAAAAAAAAAAAAAGATTTTAGAGAAAGAACAGAAAGGAAAATGAGATAAATAAACCTAAGCAACTTTCTCCCACATACTCATAAGCAGGCAAAAGAAGCCTCACTCTGAAGGCCTCACTCTCATTTCACTGGCAACATCCAGAATTGTGGTAGTAAATACTAAAACACTTAAGAAAAATTTTGGAGGGAACAGAGTCCATTCCATGAAGACCATTCACATTTTGGAAATGTGGGATGGCAGAATAAGGAGGACAACAGATCCATTACTGTTTTCTAAGAAGCTGGGAGGTGGAGAGATGTTGATGCACACTGTCCTAGAAATGCAATACCTCCTATCAGTTTGCTCCTTTAAGTTTAAGGCATCATCTTACGCTGTCCCCTGGTCAATACCATGAGATAGTCCAGCAGACTGGACTTCAATTCATGGAAATAATTCTATTTCCCATTTGATATTTCAAAACACAACCCCTTACCCTCCAAGGATTAAGTCCCCTAAAACCATTGAAGTTCCCTCCCCCCATTCTTTGGGCATTCTTTGCATGTGACTTCAGAACATAAGTAAACCTTTCCGCCCCAAAGTCCTCTCAAAATTCACCTCCTGCTCAACTACTGACAGTTTTGAATTCAAACAGTGACAAATACGTTGGCTAGCAACTTAGCTACAGGAGAGAAAGAAAACCCCACAAAGAGGTAGAACATCAGAACAAAGTAGGAGAACAAAACGGCCCACTTCTCCCAATTTGTCTGCCCACATACCAAAGATCAAAAGAGCTCTGAGAAGCCTGTGCATAATCTACATACTTTGTGACCTTATCACAATCGAATTCCCCGCAGGCATGGCCAGTGTGTATATATGCACACACTGTAAATACACACAAACGGGTCTGTGGAAGTTTGCCAAGTCATTTGCTCTGTGCATTGAGTTTGCTTACTTTTAACAATGCTGAGGCCAAAGAAGTGAGGCTCTTTAATCTTCACTAAATCACAGACTTGCTGAAAGAGCTCCTGTCCAGTGGCTTTGACCTGAAAGAAACAACCAATCCAACATTACAGATGGCTCACACACCTGAATGGACCAATTCTCTTTCCATACATTGGCCAATACAGTTTTGGATACCAAAGCAAAAGAACCCCCACAGAGCAAGATTTGTTTTCAGCATTAACATCACAGAATAATCTCAATGTGTTATTCTTGTTCCTTCACATTGCAAAGTGGCTCAGCTTGGTAAGACATGAATTAAAGTTTCCTATTTATCGGCATTGTTCTATAAGGAGAATTTGGACCACTGCTAGAGTGCTGGTTTTGTGTAGTACCTACTCACAGGTGCTCTCACAGAAAGAGTTTGTAATTCCAGAAATGAAAACACTTCTCTCTTGCAGAAATATTTTTTCCAGAGGTTAAGAGAAACAACTAAAGTTTCATTCAGTAAAATTAAAAACAAAAGTACACAAACAAACACAAGACTGCATTTCCACATTTATCAGAAATATCTTGCAGGGCACAGAGGAGGTTGCTCTGTACACAGAACAGCTTGATCTGTCCCCTACTGACTTCTGGTCACACAGCAATTATTTCATTTTCAGAAGCTGTCTCAATGGCCTATGGGCCACATGGAGACTGTCCAGTACCCTTGCCTCTCACAACACTGTGCATGCACTGAGGAAGCACTGGGAAGACAGAGATACCAGCACAAGCTGTAGCGGTGGCTGGAGGCTGTGTATAATTTGCAGGCATGGTGCAGGGCAAGAAAGATCTGTGGCACTACCGCACAGCTACTGAATGCGCTCTCCTATCAGGGCTGCTTGGAGCACAAGCTCCCTTAGTGAGGGGGTGACACAGGCTACCTGCATGTGCAGATCTGGATGTGTACGGTGACTGGAAAACTCCCCCATGACGTGTCCTCCCAGCTATAGTAGCCTCATTTCACCTCATCCCTTCACGCTGCTCTGGAGCACAGCTCAATAGACTAACAAAATCCCACAAAATCCCAAACCCTCCAGAGGCGTGAGGGAAGGAGTTCTGAGCCAGCGCAGCTGCAGAGAGCAAAACGGTGCTGAGACAGACAACCTGAGTGCTGCTCAGGCTGCAGCCAGCTGCAGTGAAACGAGCCACACTCTCAGTTTCTCTGTGCCACTGCTGGGCAGTGCTGAGTAGCAGCAGCAGGAGCTGCCTCCCTGAGGTGGGAAGCTACCTCCACAGCAGCAAAGAAAACAGGGCAGAAGTCGATCTCTGAACTTGACCGCAATGTAACTGCCACCACCACCAAATTAATTGCCACCATAATTCTTCATGCCCCTTTAGGGCTGATATGCCATGGTCCCCAGAAACAGGCTGCACTCCTCCCTGCCCCAGGACATACCATGTCACTAGATACGGACAATGAGAAATTAGGTCATTAGAGTTTTGTTTGTTTGCTTTGTTTTTCACTGAAATCTGCCTCCTTTCTCAAGAAAGCCTGTGCTCCCAAGCTCTTTCTCAAGCTCTGTGCATGTTCTCCTATCTGCAAAGGACTAGGGAAGATGTGACCTACCTGTAGCCAGAATGATCATGTGCATGCAACAATGGCCAGCAGCATAGGACTGTGCAAAAGCTACATGAGCAGATATATTTTGTAAGTGACATACTTTCACACCTATGGGAAGACAGGGAAGAAAAACCTGATTCAAGGTGCTTACTTCTATGAACTGAATATCTTGTGACACTCATCTTGAAAGCAGCAATTTAATCAGGTTTCTTGCACAGCAGGTATGTGAACTACCACCTTGTCCATTCTCCTTTTGGCACTTTCTTTCTGTATCCAGTTTTACTCCCAAACTTCATAGCTATGCAATACTGATTACACTTGCAGTCTCTGTTTCCTCCTCCTGCATTCCCCTCTGCTCACAACAACCAACATTTCCTTTTGAATTTTTCGGTTTTGCAGTTCGGTTTGGCCTTTCCTCTCTTTGCAGATGGTTTGTATGCCAACTTCCATCCCAAACACGCTATGAATCACTGCTTCCTCTGACAGGGCCTGATAACCGAGCTTTGTTCCACATCAGACTGGACTAAATTTCATGTGCAAATAAGCCCAAAAGTACAATCACGTGAAAGGCTACACATGCTACTCCAGAGTTATTCTGTGTACAGAGTATCCATACTTATTGGTCACCTATCTACATTATACTCGACGATACCCAA
Organism: Alectura lathami; assembly: GCA_013399715.1. NCBI lineage: Eukaryota > Metazoa > Chordata > Aves > Galliformes > Megapodiidae > Alectura > Alectura lathami. The sequence continues at coordinate 31,030 of VXAV01001772.1, forward strand.
CAGTGACTTCAAACTATCAAAGAAGTAAACCAGCACACTGGCAGGCAAAGAAAATTGAACAAACTGGATACTGCTCCAGTTCTTTGATGTAACTGACATGCAATGTTTAGAGTGCTCTTCCTCACCATCCCCTCAAACTAACCTATACAACTAGTAGTGGACATCAAAATTAAGACACATCTGATGACGGATGAAGAGACTTTAAAATGGCCCCCACTCTTCTCCCTTCAGTGTTAGCATCTACAAGGGGCATAAGATGAATCCATTTTAAAGAACAGGCTTCCATCTATATGCAACCACATTAAATGCATATAGGAAAACTCTTATCTGGAAGGATGGAATTTACATGAGAGGGAGAAAAAGGAATTGTGTGCATAAACCCTTCTCTTATCAAGGAAAGGATCTATAATTTATTCTGCTTGGAAGGATAACGATTCCTACCTACCTCACTGAACTGTAAGCTTATTTAATATTTGCATTCCACACTGAGGAGGTTAAAAGGCTTTGGAAATGCTAAGTAGTGGTATAATTATTCTAATAAATGCACAGACTATCATCTGTGGTTGTACTAATTAAATTTGTGTTCTACTAATATTAACAGAACTTTGCCTTGATGTTCTCTCCAGCTGCAAAGTCTTAATTTTTGTTGTTGTTTTCAAGGGGCGTTGTGGTAAAGAATGAAGCCAAAAAAAGCTGGGTTTGGTGACTTGCCCAGTTGTAAGAGATCATGTTTCACTCTCTATGCAATTAGGACACAACTGTATTCTGAGGACTCATGTTTTGACCCAGGCAGCTATTCTTTTTCACACCCAGGCATCTAGACATATGTATTTTCCCAAATGAAGCAAGGAGCAGCAGAAGTGAGGAGATAAAGTGTCTTTAAAAGGTCTACTGATGGATGAAGTGCCATGGATCTCTCCACAGAAAGAGAAAGCAATACTCAAGGACCCTTAGTTCTTTGCAGGGTCTACAGGAGGCAACAGGGACATGGTACCTTACCCCTCTGTCCCCCCAGCACTCAGTGTGAAAGACTATTCCGTACGCTTATTAAGGTGCTGCAGCCTGGGGCACTTCACGGTCACATTTTAAATACAGACTATAGTTATTGCCGCCTGCCCGAGACCAGGCATGGGACCTCCTGCTGCCATGGGATGCTGGCCTAAGACCCTGGAGTTTGGGCAGCCCTATAGCTGTAATGTCCCCTTGTGACAACACTCAGCCAGATGTGATATCGCACTTAAAATACCAGCTAGGGAGGTGTACTGGGGCCAGAGCTGGAGGAACGAGACCAGAAGGGGTCTGGGGGCATCTCTGGTTGAGTCACTGCTCATCTCATGCCAAGCCAAACCAAACAGCAACGGCATCAGCCCTGTCTGAGTGCTGCACTTCTGCATGCAAGTCTGCACCTCAGCAGAGGCAGGGCAGGTTGTTATCTTGCATCTTTAGCTTTGCTGATAAAAGCTATAAAAAGGTGAGATTTAGGGTCAGTCTCAATGGACCATTGCCATCAGAGTGCGCACCTGCCTCTAGGAGCTTAATTAAATCCTCATTTTGTGGCTTGCACAAAAGCCAATAGATTGCAGAATTCTTACAGGTGGTAGACAAGCTACATTCAGACCTAGAAGCAGAGAGCAACAGGTTTTGCAGTTACAGGCTTGCTCTGTCCATCCTTTGCAGCTGTTTTTGTTAACGATGCCACATTTAGGCACAGCAGGTAAAGAGAATTCCAATGTGGATTTTGAAGATAAGTATGCATGTTTTCAAAAGCCATGTTTTCAGTCAAGTGCTTAAAACAGCTCACCTCACCTGTCTTCTCCCACTCCCCATTCCAGGGGAAAGCAAACAAAACCAAAGGAAAAATCTCAACAGCCCACTTGCAACTGCTGCAAATGCTCACAGGCGAGTGCTCAGCTCCATCACCTAAGCACAAAGTGAATAGCGGTGGGCATGGGGCTGTGCCAGGAAGGCAGCGGGCCTGGCTCTGCCAGTGCTCCTGCACATGCACTCACACATTTGAAGCGATGATCAAAGAAATAAAGCAACTTCCCTGTGGTTAGTGTGTGTACAAGCACTCAAAGGAGAGGAAAAAAGCCTCAGTGGCTGTTTGCACTGCCTTAGAGTCTACGAAGGACACTGACAGGCTCTCAAAAACAATAAACAGCTGAAACACCAGAGCATATGGCTGTATATTAGGTGTGCTTGCTAAATCATCAGGGCATTTCCAGTTCAGTTTTAAAATCTCTAGATTAATTGTGAAAAACGCACTCAGTGAGAGCTAGGAAAAAAACAAAAACAATAGCAGAAAAAGAGGAGAAGAGACCCTTGTCCCAGAAGTTTTTTTGAGTAACTCTGCAAATGTTTTCAAACCGCCCAATTAGAAAATGGAGCGCCACTTACGCTAAGCTGGCTAATAGCCTTCGGGTCAGCAGACCAGGCTTTCGAGAAAACAACAGGAGCTAACGCAGCCAGCCCCAGCCTGGAACTGAGGCCTCCCAGCGTCCCTCGAGACCCACTCACCCCCACGGTCAGGCTGAGCTGCTCCCGGTCGGGCAGGAAGACGCAGACGCTGCGGCTCTCAGGCTGCATCCTGCCGGACAGCAGCACCCTGCTCATGGCGGGCAGCTCCGCGTGGCCCCCGGCGTCTCCTCTCCTCTGTGGATGGGCGTCAGGCTCCCTTCATCCCACGCACCTGCCGGGAAGCAAGAGTGTCAGTGAGGCCACAGGCGCAGGGTGCTCGCTGTGGGCCCTGCCAGCGCAGCTCAGCCCCATTGCTGGCCACGGGCGGTCTCGTTGTGCCAGGAGGCCAGGCCCCGGTGGCACCCAGCTCACTCATTTTACAAGGCCACTGTCAGTGTTTCTAATGGTGTCACAGCACAAACCAGGCAGAGATGACCTTTACATAGCCCATGAGTCGCAGCAGAGTGCCATAAAGCAATCAGATCTCCTTACAATAATGAACCTGAAACCAGACTGAGACATACGTAAGCACTAAAACAGGTGACACCACAGGCTACTGCCCAAAAAAGCCCATAAGAGAGAGGGAGTGCCACCTTCTTCAGCTGGGACATCTCCTCGCTGCCACCTGAAGTGGAAGTTTTGGTAAGGCATCAATGCAGAGGACTTAATCCACACCACTCTCCTCTCCCCAGCCCTGCTCCATGAGGAACTACTGCCCTCAGCTCCCAAGGCTGAGGGATCTCCCTTGATGGGGACAGGTGAAAGCTTCCAGTCAATGAAATATTAAGAGAAAACCTCTCATTTATCCTCTCTTATCAATATAATGACACCGATGAGTTCTCCTGGGTTCCAGGCTACACACCATCAAAAGTTGTATATAAATAACAGACATGTACAGAACGACTTGAGGGCGATAGGTCACTTATTATTGTCGGCTGATCTCATACACCCCATGAACTTTATGGATAGCATTGAGATCTCCGAGTATGAGCTCAGGCTTTCCATTGTGAGTAGATTTGTTTTGATTGTCAAACCAGTGCACTATGGCACAAGTCCCTACTCACATGAGGAAATCACATCCAACAAAGACTTTCACACAGCCTATAACACAGCTCAGAAAAGGCGAAGAAGTAACCGTAAGAACATTAAGAACAAACTGACATTTTTCTGTGGATAACTCAAGAAACTGAACGCCATTTCCTCATAGCCTCTGTTAAGCAAAGCTTATGGAAAGCTTGTCCTATAGTCTCACACTTGCTTTGTCTATATGAATTTTTAAGAGAACAACTAGACTGTGGAAGAAGGGAAGTAATGGAATGGAGAGAAAGTGGTGTTTTTTTTTTTTTTTTTAATGTTTCAAAACAAATGAGCCCATCAACCCTGCAACAGCAGGTAAGAGGTTAAAGAAGCAATGTCCTTAATCTGAAGGGGGAGGTCAAACACAAGCCTAGATCAGCCTTCTCTTCTTCAGAGGTATGCTAGAATGTGATAAAACATAATGAATCATTAACTTGCTAGCACTGCATGTTTACGCTTAAAAAAAAAAAAAGTCGTGTGCCAAGAATAACTGCCCAACGAAAACAAGTGGCCAGAAGGAATGCTGCTCTTACTTAAACGTACACAATTTCAGACTGCCCATATGCCATTCTTTTGTTTACCACAGATTCCAACCTCTTAACCTCAATTAAACCCTAAAAGCTCCAGCAAATGCACCGCAGATGAATTAATAAAAGCTGAAGTCAGTCACCAGCCTCTGGGACACTTTACAATTTGTTATTTAAAAAACATAACAAAAAACATCATCACTTCATGTTTTCACTCATTTCGAGATGTAATTGCTTGGTCAAAGGCCCCGCAGTCTGACAGTTTCATTGATAAAGACACTATTTGTTTGTATTCTTCTGGTATCAATCAGGAGTCTTTTTAGTGGCTAGAGCTATGGCACAGTTTGTTTAGCACTATTTTATTTTACCTAAACACACGTGCACCAGAGCTTTGGACAATGAGCCTGTCATTACTTTCAAGACTCTCCTGATTAAACAGCTCAAACATGGCTGTAAAAAACTAATTAGTAAGAAACCTAATCTCCTGGTCCTCTCTCCACAGCCCCACAAGCTGCCTCACAGCAGCAGACCAGAACTACAGCATTTATTTAGTAAAAGCAGGAATTGGTGGAGTTGGCAACAGCAATAAGAGCAGAAGTGAAAGAGATGCAGGAGCACCCATGGGAGCACTGTGACACCTTCCTCCTTGTCTGTGCCCCTGAAAGGACAGACATTCGCACTTCCCTTACAAGCATGCTTGCAGTTGGACAGATGGACAGCTTTCCAGTTTTCCCAGTAATTTTCCAGACTGCTCTGGAGATGGATATATTATTGCACTTCCACAGGTAAGTTTGAAATCCACCTTTCTTTTTGTTTTGATGTGGTGAAGGGGAGGGAAAAAAAAAAAAAAGCTACAAGAAGTAGCGCATGTCTCTTCATGCACTTTGTGACTTCAGGTCCCCAACTGCACCTGTGCAAACCAGCTTATGCACTCAAACTAGGCTTCTATGTGAACCCGTGTTCACATAGAGCTCTATCCTGTATCAGAGCACAGCCCACTTAGAATTGGGTCCTAGTCCTGATTTCAGCCTCTTGAGACTGCCACAGCCTCACCTCGAGGGGATAAAGCAAATGGATGAAAGAGCAATGCTCTACCAACTCAAAGCAGAACAAAATCTTCTCATAAAAAAAAAAAAGCACAGATAATTACGTGCTTCTCTCAAAAACATCCTGGAACATAACCTGGAAACACACTTTCCAAGGTTTATTATAGTAAAATATCTTGGGAAAGTTGGTTTTGCTACAGCTGACTGAATATTGAACGTCTTCCTGACGAAAACGTAGCAGACTGGCCTTACAGAGTCCTGTCAAGAACTGCCCAGAAACGTTAAGACTCTTCTTAAGGTTTTCCAGGGATGTCTTAGGCTCCTAAGGCAACTAGACTGTGAGGCTGCAGCTCACAATCAGCTTAGACAGCTCTAATCAAGCCAGCTGTGCAGCAGGACAAGACAGGCAGTTGCCTGGAAAGAAGCCTACCTTTGGGCGACAACCCACGCTCACACTGCCCTACACTGATGATGAAATACAGCCTTAAAACTGAGAACTTCCCAGACCTATGTATTTTGTCCCTTCAGAGAGGCATTGTAAGACACCAGTGATATCTGCTAAACAGAGTAATAAAAAACCTAAATGAATAAAAGAGGTAACGATAGCATATATTAGCATTTCCCAGTAACTTGGGGTCCCTATACACCTCCCTTGACTAACCCCTGAGATGACAAAAATTTCCCTGGAAATGCCATCGATCAAGAGGGGGAAAATAGTTGCTTGTCGGTGGCAGAAAACATGACTGAAGATAGACAGATCTATGCCACAGCTGCAGCAGATGTCAAGTGCCACCTGCAATCAGGTCATGTCCTGCAGAGGAGTCACAGCAGCTCACTGATTTGTCAGCCGTCCCTGCCTCAGCACCACGCATCCACGGACAGGATAGGGGCTCAGCTCTCACCTTGGGATTTTTGGAAGGAGCAAGGGCAGATGCCTCCAAGAACTCCAGGGCCGTGGAGCCCCAGCAGAGTTCAGCCTCACCACATACCTTTTGGGACAGATGGAGAAGTTGCCGAGCATCGGTCTTAGATGCCAACCAACATCCTTTTTCTTTCCCTCCTGTACAAACAGCACTCTCCAATGACATTGAGCTTTAACAATAGAGAGGAAAACGCTTTGTTCCTAGTCCCCATTGCAGGATTAGACACAGCTCTTAGTTAGGCATGACTGCACACGCTCCACCTGCATGCTGCAAAGTTTTCCTGCCACAAGTCAAGCAGCACGAGTGAGTGCTAGAGCACAAAGTGCTTTCTTGGGTTTGTAACTCTTCTGCTTTGCTCTGGTCTCCCGCAACATGGCCATGAGGAGAGCCCAGCATGAATCACCTGGGCTTAATCCTTCCCTGAAACCAGAACTGAATTCAGGAGACTTTGAGGGAAATAATGAACATAACAGCTTCCAGGCAAAAAGGAACAAACTAAGATCTCACAGGGACTCAGATTTTCCATCACTTCCAAGCATGCGTGCCCCTTTGAGTTTTTGTACACAAAAGCATGTAGCCTTTTAAAAATGTACTATTTTAGAAAAAAATATGCAAAACTTAGCAATATACATGTTTTAAACATGAATGTCTGCAGTGAGAGCATACACCTCCTTCTCAGCACACTTTGTTCCTGGGAAGACTTTCTCCTGTCAACACCAGAAAGAGCAACGGCTCAACTGGCTTCTCATTGATTGGTAATGTAAAAGTAGCGTTTACCCATCAAGTCTGATTACCGGCATCAAGTTTCATATTACAATGAATTTTTTTATTATTATTATTTCTGCACAGTCTACAACTGAACTCCTGTTACTGGTTCACAATCACTTACAGGACTTCATAAATCACATACGTCAATTAAAGTTTATGAGCAAGTAGCAACCAAAAAAATCAACTGGCTTAAGCAAATGCAGAGGCATGAAGAACCAATGAAATATGGAACAGCACGTGAACCAGCTTCCGCATCCACAACAACACACGAAGCCACTGCCAAGAAAGCTCGCACAGAGGTGCAGAGCTCCGTTCTTTCAGCTGAATGACAAAGGCAGTATCATGAGATCTTTCCAAGACTAAGGAAAGCAAACTGCTTGAGCAGCCATTCAGACACAGCAAGCTTGCCTCCACCCAAACACATGGGCACATCTTTTTGGCGACACATCTGTGCAGAAAACTAATTCAGAGGCATCAACAGGCAGTCAGGAGTGAAGTAAAGCATCAGAGTCTGGTGCCTCAGTATGAAGGAGAGCAACAGAAGATACTTTGCTTTGGTGCTCTCCCTGCGCATCTCTGCCAAGCAGTGCAGCTCTTCTTTACAGGAGACTGTTCATCTTTTTCGCCTCTGTGTAACAGGAGACGCAAAGCACAGGTGGAGAGCTGCAGCAAGGTCTTTATAAAAAAGGGAGAGCGAGGCTCATTCCCTGTTCCTGCAGCTGTCAGGATGTATAGAAAGTGCAGGGAGAGCACTGAGCAGCAAGACCTGTTATCTCTACTAGGGACTCAAGAGAAAAGCATGTTTCTCTATCATGCTAATTGAAAACAGGTGAGGTCTCATGACCCAAAAGCCTATCAGCTAATTCTCTAACTGGGAACATATTTCTTGCTCAAGTCTACCAAGGCTATAAATAGCGATTCTCACAAGTCAATCTATTAAACACTTGCTTAATCTATTGTTTGAACTCTTGTTTAACCTATTAAACTCAAACAGCTGGGAGACACATTTCTGCAAGACTGCCTTTGGAGGACTTTTTCCACAGTAGTGGTATTTTTGTATTTCAGCTAGGCTGGACTGAATTGGAACAGACCACTAAGCCACCCGAAATATTCCACAGAGCTGTCAAAAACAAACAAACAAACAGTGTTCTCACCAAGATCTTGTAGCAGTTTTAGAAGTCAGCAGAGTATGAACTATTTAAAAGAAAAAAAGGCATCATTATAACTTCACAGGTAATACCCAGAGCTGCAGGATGAATAAGAACAGACATGCTTTTACCAATATGTTGTGTAAATAACTCCTTGTACAGGAAAAGCATTAGTACCAGTAATAACTGACTAAAAAAAAAATTTTTTTAAGGCTTACTTCTCCAGAGGAAGGAGAAAGCCCACTGCTCATCTCTTGGCACTCAAATCAACATCTAAACATTCACACAAACTAGTCAGAGTTTGCATCAGCCTGCTCCTTTTTTTCCTCTAAAAAGTACAGCCACTCTGAAGTCAATACTCCACTCTGCTCTGAATATGTGAAATTGAGTGTCTTCCAGAAAGGATAGGTAAAACTCTGTCTGGAACACAGCTTGCTTCTGTGTGAAGCAAGTTTCACACAAGTGTGAAATTGCCGATCTGCCAATACCTTGACAGAATTAACGCAAACAGCAGGTTCTGCAAGAGCAGATGCAGCTTCAGCGACTGCACACGCTACTGCCAGAAGCTGCCTTCAGCAAAGGGACGGGGAAACAGGAATGCACGGCCCGAAAAAGAAAAAGGAGGAGGACAAACAGCTTTACCACGCTTTTGTGGTGATGCTGAAGTTTGCAAAAAGAGAAAAGACAGCAAGAAGAGAACAATGAAGTGTAAGAAGTGGTTTAAAGGAAAAAAAGATCTCCCTCCTGCCGTTCTCTAAAGAGCAGCTCCTCATGGTCAGAGGACAACTTTGGGCCAGGTCCACAGCCTGTCCATGCCCAGTTACTAACCATGACACTAAGAATTAAGGTGCCACTGCAAAACACCACCAAGACCATCGAGGAGCAGCACAGGAATTTCTGCAGGAGAACTGTAACCCTGGAGCAGAGTAGGCATGCAAGTAATTTACATTGTGTTGAACTGGACTAATAGGAGGGCAACTACGTAATTGCAAAAGCTGATAGGGAGTTCCCCACTGCATTCACGCACTTTTTACCTGCGGTGATGGGAACTGAGAAGACTGATGCAGATTTAAAGCTCAGTTTATATATATCTCCAGTCCAAGGCACAGAGAATTTTTTTTGGTAAAGCCCTGGGAAGTATCACTACAACTCACAGTGTCTGATAGCATTTTGGAGACCTGTTTTTCTTATGCTTGTCTTTGCCTTTAAAACAAAACAAAAAGGTGTATGAGTAAAAAAAAAAAAAAAAAAAAAAAAAACCAACAACACCTTTTCCCCCCTTTTGGATCCCACTCTCCCCCACTCTCCTCTGACATTCCCCAGCCGCAGTCAGAGCGGCGGCCGCCCCGCAGGCTCCCAGCATCACCAGTGATGAAGGCAGTGCGCTCTGATCGAATGAGCCACAGTTAAAGACAGAAATGAACAAGGAAGCGAGGACACGGCATTCTGCTGCCGTTCCAAGCTTTCCAGGACAGAAAGATTGAAAATAATAATAATAATAAACAAATGAATGGGAAACCAGCGTATTTTCGGACGTTACAGCAAAGACGACCGGTGCTAGAGGTACACCCCGGTTACCCTCTCAGATGCGGCCCCTGTGTTTTTTGTTGTCAGGGCACGGGCACCGCCGCTGCTCACGGAAGAGGAGGACACGCTTCAGACGGCGCGTTCGCTTCCCGGTGCGCTAGAAAGCACAGACGCGCGTTTTAACCCGGCGTACCTTCGGGTGAGCGGCAGAAGAAGCCTCCCAGCGCCGGGCACGGGGTTCTTCAGCACGGGCAGCGCAGGGAACCCGGAGCCCGAGCGGCTGCAGCCCCGCTCCCGCAGCCCCCAGCCCCGCGGAGCTCCCCGAGCTCCCGCCGCGGAGCCACCGCGAAGGGGTCGCG
>VXAV01001772.1:49851-67416 GCA_013399715.1 Alectura lathami
CATTTTACTACATATATGTGTATGCATTCAAGCATGTCCTACCTCTCAGAGGAGGCAGGGAGCATACTGAAACCAATGTTCTGGTGATGCCATGGCAAAGACTGCTCTTCTGTGTTGCCCATGCATGACTTGAAAGTGGAGATGTCCCAACCTGCTGAGGAGGCAAACAGCATAGTGCACTGCTGACTGTGTCACTGCCACATGGGCTAAGCATGGCTCCTGGGCAGCAAGGGGGCAAATTCCCGCTATCTGTGTTTAGGCATCTGATTTATGGTGTGGTGTCAGGTTACAGCAAAACTGCTCCAGCCAGAAGGAATGCTCTGCTACTCTTTCTCTCCCTGCCATATGCTTCTGCTGTTTTGGTGTGCAGTCCAGTGACCCTACAGCTGCAGGGCGAATTGATCTGTTTGGCCAACACCAGAAGACCTGCAGAAGAAGATCCAGAAGGTCTTGTGGAAAAAATGAGCTGTTTTTCGTACTGTGAGCCAGTGGAATTGAAGCACCTTGCTTCAAGGTGACTGCCCAGCATGATATAGGAAGGGATGGCAAGAACCCTGCAGCTTTAGATGTTGCAGTGGCAAACAACCTTTCAGCAGCAAACCACTGTTCAGTTAGGTTTAGTAAAACATCAAGTGGCACCTAACCCACAGAAAGAAAATTATGAAATCTCTGGGCAGCTGAATGGCTGCAGGACCTGTTGTGAAGCAGAAGAGAGGGAGTGGGTAACCAGGGTAACTGCAGTTCGGAGATTAGTCTGTCTGAGTTCCTAACAGAGCCAACAGAGATGCTGCTTAGAAGGGGAGTTCTCAAACTTTACATGCCTCATCTCTTCTCTTCCAGAAGAGTTTTGAGGCTCCATCTAAACCTGTCTTTCCCCAGCTTACATTCTATTTTCCCTTCCCCTGTATGGGATACATCAGCCAGTTTGAGAAGGAAACTGAAAATCCTACCTCTGACTGGCCATGGAAGGCTAGCAATGAAAATTTGTAGCTTCTTGATTAATTGTAGGTCAGTTGAAAGAGAGGCTTGGGTATGAAATCCTAGGCAAGGTGCATTCAGGTTCTTAACTGGAATTTAGGGGACAGGAAGAAGCTTGCCCAAGTCCAACAAGATATGGTAAGCCTTGTGTACATCTGCGTAAGACTTGGGGCCCTAGATAACACTTGCAGTCTGAATTCTTTGGTTTACAGAGTTCTCCTAGCATGGGACATAAGTCTTTATGTGGACAGGCAGATCCCTTAGTAAAATTGTCAGTATCTGTGTGTTGATGCTAATTTACCAAAGCTAAACATTGCACAGTCACTGTAGGTGCTCAAGCGAATTACAATCTCTTCTTTGTTGGGACATAAGATAAATGGCATCATCCATCCTGCATTAACTTACCCTTAGTCTTACATGAGGATGAACTGATGAATGAAATCAAATACAGTGAGATACTGAACAAAAAAACAATGTCAAGGTTTATTTGCGTTTACTCAGTAGGCCAGGAACTAGAGCTGTGATGGCTGTGGTGATGAGCCTGAGGAATGCTGCTGGCATTGAGAGCTCTTTGCTGTGTCACACATTTCTGTGTTTTGCAGTCACATTAGGATCTGAAGGAATTAGCCTCAGGAAAGCTCAGAGTTTATTTCAGGTGGGTAAACTCTGTTTTCTGGTCTTTTGGTCAGCAGTGGGAAACATTCATAGCGATTTAAGAAAAGATCAACGGACTAGATAAGAATTTGTTATCTTCCAGATGGCAGGTTATGAGAGCAGAGAAGAGGGCTGCTTCTGTCAGGTGTGGGCTAGGAATGACAAAGAAATTTAACTCCGTTCCAAAAATGTTAACCATATTGTTCACGCTCAGCAGTGAGGGGGCCTGTGGCTGCTGCAAGATTAACCTTGTGACCCCGACAAGAGTTTAGACCAGCCTGTCAAAAGCATTATGCTTGAAGGCAGTAATCATTCTTTATTAGAAGAGGGGTGGCTTTGCCTTGGTGTCTGCTGCCTACCTATGGATTGCATTTTGGCTGCAGCTCCACCTTTAGAAAATGGTGTGCTGTTTAATTATTAACAGCTGTGGATTCCTAAAGGCTGTGCACAGCCACTGGATGCTCCAGTCTGGTTTAATTCACTCTTAAAAAGCAGCCCAATGTGAAAATATGCCTATGTGGCATAGCAGTGATTTTCCATAGGGCTGCTAAAGGGACAGTAGTAGCCTGTAAATATTTTTAATGAAGGAATCGAGGAAAGTTTAAGTTTATATTTTCAAGCAAACTTAAGAGTTGACGTTTTAGAACGGCTGCACATGTCTACACGGCCATTGCTTTTGGATCAAGCTGTTGATACATCCTGAGAAAGACACTGGTCTGAAGAGAGCAGCACTGAAATTGTTGCAGCCTTGGTGGTCCAGAGGAGTGCTTTCAGAGAACGGTAATAGCCCCTACAGCCATAAAAAGTGAGCAAGCCTTTGGGCCCAGAGACACTTCAATAGGATTGCACAGAGCCATCGGCTGATCCCGGTGCTCAGCTTCCACAGCTTGATTGATCCCTGGCCTCCCTGTCAATCTCCCAACACAAGTTGTAATCATAATCGTTTTCCAGAGTTGTTGGTTTTTTTTTGCATCTCTGCTGGCACGTTCTCTGTAAGATAAAGTGTGAAGCAATTTAGCATCTCATTCAGTGGGCTGATGCAGAACAGGAGGCTCTGTGGTGGTTCAAATACTTCCTCATGACTGCATCACAGCATGTATTTGTAACAAATATGCACTGAATTCTTGTGAACAAGAAAACAACAAATGTAGGCAATGGGATTGTTGTCTTAAAAACTGAGATCAAAATAGATGAAAAGCATTTTTTAAACAAGAAACACTTATTTAATAATAACATTTCCGCAGGGAATCCCCTGCAGAAACTTTATAGCCATAGCAGACTACTTACACGTTTTCCTGCAAACATCTGGATCCTTCCCGCATCCACTTGCCCAACTTTCTGTTTTATTTTTCCCACATGATGTCTGGATGCTGAGAGCTACATTTGGGAACATGGGTTGAACACACTTCATGCTTCTTTTTCTTACATTTACAACATGATGGAGGAAGGCAAGGGATAACATTTCTGTTTCTCTGGAGCTCTGTGGCTGTTCGTATTAGTAAAGCAGCCTGGAAAGAATTTGCTGGCTACTTATATCCTAGTAGAAGCTAAGCCAGAGGCATTCCTCTAAGTTCTCCTTATCCTTGTGTTTATTTTGTTGGGGATGCCATCACCTGCTTTTTGCAGTCAATAGATGCTGCCAGCATGGTCATAATAGGGCACGACCACGTTCAGCTGCAGCCTCCCTAGGGGCTGGTGAGTATCTAGCCCTTCAGGACAAAAAGCTGCAGCGAAGCCATTCATCTCAGGGCACAGGCATTACACCACAGGGGGAGGTGCGGAGTTTTTAATGCATGAAGTCACTGCCATTCACAGTGAACTAATGAAAACACTGTCTTTAGCTATGTTTAAAATCCCTGGGATGCCTGTGTGTGTGCGTGCGCAGTGAGGGACGGATGAATGATACTGTGAGGTCTTTGATACCTTTTTCAATGAGGCTAATTGTCTCTGCATAATTTTTGGACAAGCCTGCAATAATGATGTTTGGTTGCTGCGCAGGATTAGCATGTTTAGCAATAGGAGAAGGAGAAAAAGGGAGAGATATCATCCAGTACCTAGGTGATGGGCCTGGCTCTGTGACATGCATCTGAATGAGACATGCCTATTTAACCCTGGCATCATTTTTCTAGCTAATCATGGAATGTGCATGACATTTGTTATTACTGACATTAGAATGCATCCATTCAGGCTACTAGGACTGCTAAGCTGTTCCCACTGAAAGTAATGGGAGCTTTGTGTAACCTCAAGGGAAACAGGACTGGGTCTCACTAGAGCAGGTGACAAAGTTTCTTGTCATCTTCATTTTTAGAGAGCCAGATAACTGAAACTGAAGTCTTCCTGATTTATCCATTTGATAGGGATACATGGTCAGGCTTAAGGTTATATGCTTTATATCAACTTTCTATTTCCACATCATAAGGTTGTTTTAAGAATATCTTTGAATTTCTTAACATTCCAGCATATTTTTTTTTTTTAATTTGATTCCTTATTACACAGAACACTGTAATTCAGTTTTCATTCCCATCAGAGGAACTGCATAATCATGAAATTACCTTCCTCATGGCAGTTGAGCTAGAAGGCTGAGGGAGCGCCCTTGGCCCTTGCCCTCCCAAAATTAAAATGAGTTCCTCCCGTCTGCATGCACTGGTTTGTTGTCCCAGTTCTGTCACTGATAGTGATGTATGACCAAAATACTTGTCCTTTTATGTATTTATTTTGCACTGATTAAAAGCATCGTAACAATACTTGACTTGCCTGCCTCACAGAAGTGCTACAGAAAATGTCTGAGGTCATTTGACAAAGTCCTGATACCAAAAGCTGTGCATGGTAAGAAACATGCACCAGAATATTGGACACTTAACTCACTGATGTCTATTTGTATCTTCCATCACCCTACATATCTTTGAAAATGGGCCAAAATGTACTAGTACAGAATGTCAGTGTTAAAGTACTCTGCAGCCTGCAAACAGATATGGAATTGGGATGCTTTTAGTTCTCAGGCAGTAGTTTTCTCCATGTGAATTGGAGTTACTTATTAGTTTGCTATTTCACAAGCAAAATGCATTGTAAAGATTATTTTGAATACTGCACATTTTCCATTTGCTATTTTTTTTTTTTTTTTGATATCCTTCAAAATTCTTCCACCAATTTCTTGTTCAGAACAGAAACTAGACTTGCAGACCAGGCACATTTCCATTGTTTCTCGATCAGTCTGGGATGGTTGTGAGTGGTCTGATGCTGAGATTTTTGTTAAACCCAAGGTGTCTTTAAGGAATTGGTTGGTTCCAGCAGTCTCTGACATGCTCTAGTTCTACTTTTTATGTAACTGACTTCAGACAGCCATCTAATAAATGGAGTTTAGATGTAACAGTAACATTACTCTGTTTTTGAAGGTGGTGACAAACCTCCAGATCCCCTCTCAGCATTCATTGCCTGCAGAACCCAGCAAAGCTTCAGAGCAAGAAAACTGTATTTTTAATATTTAAACAGTATTAGGTCTGCATCAAGTCATGGCTTATAGGAGCTTAAGCCTCTAAACAATATGAAAGCCCTGTCTCTTGAGGGTACGGTGCTGGAGAATTAGGTGAATTATTGAAGTTGGTGAGTCAGAAGCCTGCTGTGTCCATAGCTGGGATGTGGGACTGAGAGGACAATTTCTCTTTCTCACTGTGCAGCAGTCTCTTCAGTCACATGTGCTGAGAAAGAAAAACATTCAGAAGAAAGCCTGCTGAACGCTGACTGTATCCCAGAGGCCCAGGTAGGGACACCTGGGTGAGCGAGGCAGGAGGACACACTGACGGCAGCACCAGAGTCCTGCCTGCCGCAGAGCTTCTGCCAGGGCCACCGCGGGGCAGTGACGGCAGGTGGGATGGCACTGGAAGTACGGCCGGACGGTGCGGGCCGGAGCACAGCAGCGTTGCGGGAGTCACGCAGCCCGTGCTTTGAAGTCAGGGAACAGTTTCCAAGTGCCATTTGTGCCCTGGCTTAGTTTGCATACACGGCATTACATCACCCAACAAAGCGGCCTTCAGTCAGGCCCCGCACAATGGCGAGGGGTTGGCGGTGCTCCATGGGGGGTTAATAGTTGCCCTGGGAACGCCACATTCCAGCATCAGCTGCTAATGTGCAAAGCATGCTGTTCGGGGCTGGCCAGGAGCAGAGCATGGGAAAATTCTTGCATACTTTATGAGGCAGAAACAAACCCACTTTCAGCAGAACAACAGCAAGGCGTAATCCCCCCCACCTCACCCTGCCGGCTTTGCCCGCCCCTCTGCCACTGGAATGCTCCGGACCTTTGTGTGAGGGCTTGAAGGTTGGTGCTTCAGGCTGTTTTGGCAATAAAACAAACCAAAAACAGGTTCCGATCCAAGACTGGATTTTCCATGTCTTGGAAGATGAATGGGCTCAGTATTGACCATCTTCAGCCTAATTCCACAGAGCGCGTTCAGGCAGCCTTGGCCAGGCCCGCCTGTGGAAGGTTAACACCTGGATGAGGGGAGCACCAGCTGACCCAATGTCATGAAGCAGCCATCTGTCTCCTTCAGCCCTTCTTTCTCTCCTCTTCTGCACTGGCATCTCACTGCTCTGAAGAGCATCATCACCTCAACATCGCGTTGTTGCCCCCAGACCTGAAGTGGCCTTGCTTATTTATGGCAAGGTGCTATTTCTGGAGACAACCACAAGTCTTTTGTGGGAATAAGCAAGACCGAAGAAGGCAAAATGGCGTTGAGGAAAACTTCTGACTGCAAGGTTTAGTAAGTGTGCATGCATTTGTATGTACATGCATGGGGTTGTCACTGTCCCCATGTATGGGCAGAGCCGGGCTCAGCACAGGCAAAACTGGTTACTCTTTGGTTAAGAAGAGGCTAACCAGTAACTTTACCATGTACTGCAGAGCGCAGCTTTGTATCCCTATGGAGATCCTATTTGTGGGATGTGTGAGGGAGTCCAGCTTTAATTCTGTTCATGCTCCTCTAATTACGCAAGGTGTCCTCATGCAGCACAAATGTGTTTCTTCTACACACAGAAAAAGTACAGCATCACTTGTGTAAGGTAAGGCAAATTTGTGCAAGACAGCTCACATCCTTTAGCAGCTGCTTTTAGCAAAGGAGCAGGGCAATGAAGTACTACAACTTTTTTTTTTTTTTTTTTTTTTTTTTTTTTTTNTCTCAAACAGCATCTTTAGGAAAAGGGCAGGGTCCATGCAGCTGGCTTGCAGTTGTTGGCCACTGGCAGTGCTGCAGCTCTGTGCCCCTGGATGTAACTGCTGGAAATGAATTTAATGACTGGTCATTTCCTGTTGGTGATCCAGTGGATACTGTTTGTTTCTAAAACAGGATTTTGAAAGGTAGCTAGTGCTACAGCAACACATGGCAAACTCTTTAAAGGAACATTGGTTTCAAATCTCCTTATCCCATCTGTGCTGTGCTGGTTCTATAGCTGCATGCTATAAAAGCTGCATGCTGTAAAAAAAGACACTTTTAACTAAAGACTTGCGAGAAGATTTGCTTTTGTCTCCCCAGTCTGTTTACCTTGTAAACATAATGTTATGCGTTGTCAGTTCAGCTATTTTCCCCCCTGCAGTCTTGTTCTGGAGATGCTTTATATCTTGCTTTCCCACAGCATCTGAGGAGAGAAATTGCTGTGCCATATGCCCGTGAAACTGTTACAGTTAATGAGCAGGCAATAGATAGAGTACTTACTGCTACTTTAAACTTACTCTTTTTTAACTCCTGTAGCATGAGGATGCAATATTTTTGATCTAACAAGAGCCCTAAAGCTTCAACATCACCAAACTATGGCCTGGATTCTTCCTGGGGCCCTGGATAACGTGAGACACGTCTCTAATAAGTCCCGTTCATCTCTAGTTTGGTGCCTTGAAACCATGTTTTTCATGATCAAGTACTGCTGCAGTTCCTTGCTTCCTGACACTTCTCTTCATCCAGTTACTCCTCAGTTGGGTGGTTGCACGTCATTGCAGGCTGCCTTCCCAGGAAGGAAGCATTCCTGAGCTGTGAGAGACCAAGGCTGGCCATGTGCAGCAGTGCACAGATGTCCTACAACAAGCAGTCCAGCAACGTTTGCACTGCACTGAATTGGAGTTAGCAGTTTCAGATATCTGCATCATGTCCCCCATCACGTCTGAATGTTGTTCCCATGGGTGAAGGCAAAGTATGTTTTGCTGTGCTTATGGTACACCTCAGAGGAAAAGATCCAGTAGGATGCAAGGAGAGCCTGTCCTCCAGGACCTTCTTCCCCAAAGCACCTGCAGTTCCCAAGGACACGACTGCAAGGATTTATCCTCCTCAAGCACAGGCAGAGAGCTCTCTCCAGCTGCCAGTCCTCCTCTCTGTCTCCTTCAGATGTCTCCACACCACCACCTAAGCCACAATCAGCAGAAACATGGTATCTGTCAAAGAATCGACATATGTTTGGGTAAAGCAAATGGATTGCCTGGGGACATCTGTGTGAACGTTACAAAATCAGTTCCTAAGCCAAGAAAGAAGGAAATGTACTGAGGAACAGATTTTCTCCATGAAACACCTTTCTGATGAGCACTGTTCCCTAGTGACTGTGAAAGCACAAAAAAAAAAAAAAAAAAAACCTTTCAGCTGGAGGTCCTTCAGGTCACCGTGGACTTTTTGTATGTTTGTGGCTGCAAGAACTGCTCCTGCTATTTGGAACTGACCAACCCTAGGGCAGGAGATGCTGGCTGCAGTGGTGGCTGGGTTTGTGCTGCAGGGAGCAGTGCTGAACAGCCCAGAGGAAGCCCACGTAGGGCAAGGGTTCCAAGCTGCTTTGCTCAGCCACCTAAGTGCGCTGCTCCATTCCCAGCATTTCTCTGCATGGAGAGACAGGGATGAGCATTGCAGAGATGTTTCCTTCATGAGAAAGACATTGCTAAGGGGTTCTGCAGCTGGTGGAAGGGCTGAGTAAAGGTGACAGTGCCACTAGTTCTGGGAGACATACTGCTCCACAGCACCAGTGAGCATAAATCCACCATTGCTATGAACACTGCACAAGCACATCCCTTCTCGGAAAATAAAAGTCCGTCTTTATCGCAGTCTCAGGAATTTTGTAGCATTTAAATCTCCAGTTCGTGTAGCAGGCTCTCTGATACTCCTGTGCCACTGACTAAAGTAAATCCAAAGCAGATTTTGTTTGGCTTTCCCATGCCTCAGTAGTCCCCAAAAGGTGCTTTATATTACTTTAAGTATTAGGCATGTACATGGGAAAGAATTTTGTTAGTTCAGCTTGACCACTCCCTAGGAGCTTTCTTGGCTCTCCCAGAGTCTCCTCACCCTCCGGCTGCTCACGTCTTTCAGCAGATTGCACTGCTGGACTCAGCAGCTCTCGGCTGCCGGCATGTGCCCCATCAGGGCTGGGCACCCCTGGGAGCAGACAGAGTCTTCAACCCTTTGGCTGAGTGTAAAAGCCAGCACAAGACTTATACACTGCTTAGATCCCTGGCAGACCTCAAACTTGATCTCAGCGAGTACGTAGGACTTGAGGTGGCCTTCTGAATGCTAGAAAAATCAATTGCTTGCCATTTATTCAAATACGCTTGTGCTTGCTGGTTCCATCTCTTGTGTGAATAGCAGCAGCACAGAGTAATGTGTTTCTGTGGCTGAACAGCAGGAAGACCACAGTGCGTTTTGCACCAAATGAGTAGTTTTTTCCAGTTTCTGAACACTGAGATGTAGGTAAAGGGGCAAACAGATAAATTCAAATGGGTAATAAAGAGCATGTTTGAACAGACAAGCATGTTCAGGGTAAAGGTATCAAGTAATTTTGGAGCAGAAGGGCCAAAAGGTTGTTCATTAGTTTCTTAAAGTCTGCATGAGTCTTATCTACTGTACTTGGTTCAGAATAATGCAAAGAATGATACCATATGTGAACATAATATTGCAAACCGCTTCCTTCCTATTTGTACTCAATACTGTTCTTCCTTCTTGAATGATGTGCCTCAGTTCAGCAGGAAGCATCATGCTGAGATTTCTCCCGGACTCCATTATCTTGTCAGTCACAAAGCAGGAAGCCACAGCCTGCCCTCACTCATGCTGCTCTTTGCCCCGGTCAGCTGGGTCACGCAACGTGGGTGCAAAGATACTTTGGTCACCTGACATTACTCCTCGGTGCTTCTTCATGATTTACCTGATGGCCACAGCCCCTCAGAGATGTCCCTACATGTGTTTGTCTCCCAAAGCCACAGTCCAACCCACAGAAATTTCCCCGCCCAGTATGGGTCACCTGCAGGCTGCAAGGTGTCCCTTTTTGGGAATGAGCTCCTCCTTCCAAAAGTGCATCTCGAGCTCCATGTCTCCACTGATGCATCTCCCTCCATGTGTCTCCTTTGGAGTGTCTTCTATGTGTCTCTTGCAGCAACTGCTGCTGCTCTCTCTGAAATATATCTGTGCTGGGATGCAGTGGGATCCATTGCCTGGCTGCACCTGTGGTGCATGATGATCACCCACACTGTTTTCAGAGGTGGTGGGACCTGGCTGTGACTGGCACAGGGCAGCTCATGGCCTCTCCCCACACAGGTCCCCACCACAGCCCCCACTGCTGAACCCGTGCCACGTATGCCCCACGCATGTGGGGAAGTATTTCAAGTGAGACTGAGAGATAAGGAGGATACTTAATTCAGGGAGTGGGCAGGCAGTCAAAAAGCGATGCAGCATGTGAGGAAGGGATACAAGCAAGTGAATAATATAGCTGAAATTCATCTGTATGTGTAAAAATAAACTTTTACTCCTCCTTGTGTAATACAGAAACATTCAGTAAAACGGAAAAGTAGCACCTTGAAAAGGTGACCTCAAAACTTCGTCTATAAAGTAAAAGAATTACATGGTGTTAAGGAATAGTAAAAAACAGGATGGAAATCTCTTCCTTGCAGTGATGGTCCTTCTTTCCCTGCCAATTGTTTTTTCCATGCATGCATTTCCATGCATTTCCATATCCAAATAATAATTTGAGCACCAAGGATCCTTCCTCAAATGAGCCTTAGCTACTGCCCTATCCTAGTTATGTTTGTCACCTGTAAGGGAAGAAAAGTGAAAGAGCACTCCAGCCCTGCTGCTGGAATCTCAAGCACCCCTGCCTGGTCTCTACCTTCTCTTACAGAGACATCTCTGAGAGTGCTCATGGTCCTCAGAAAAAGGGCAAGGAGGACGCAAAACCAGGCTTGATCAGGACTTTTCCTACATCACCTGAGTGAATAGGCATGACCTGTCCTCACAGTAGATGTCCTACATGAATGGCAGAAAAGGCCAAGGTCCCTGGTGGAGTTGTAACTTGCTGAGTTTGCCTGGATATGACAGAGATTGCTGTGAGCTCTAGGCCAGCACTATTTCCTATAGTGAAGAAGTAAAGGGCTAGGCATGTGTAAGGAATAGCTGTAGAAAGTGACTTCGTTCATTCACATCTTCATCCATGCAAGAAAAACCCCATCATCATTGCCAAAGTATTGACCATGAATTGTCTATAGCAGTCCAAACAGATCTGGTAGATGTTTGTTGCAGTAAGACTTGCACTAATCTCTACCCAGCTCCCACAATTTCACCACCAACATGTCAACTTGTGATAAAGAGTCCACACAGGCATAAAAGCATTTTGCAGGCATAACAGCCTTTCCTACATCCATTAGTATTATTATTTTTAATGAATAATGTAAAAGTTGTCTATGTATGTCATAAAAATAATGGACTGAGAGAAAGATGTTGCCATGACTGTAAATCATGCTAGGATCCTGCTGTAATCATCTGCCTTTCAAACTCCCCTTCCAAGGTCTGTGATACAGCCAGAGGGCCTGGACTAGCTCAGTCCCCGCCTGGTACAACCTCACTATGCCTGGTGGTGATATAACACCAGCCCAGCACAGTGCAAAGCTGCAAATCACAGACCCAAGCTGCTGTTGTGTGGAAGAAAAGGATGAGGAGCAGCAGAGAGCCTGGCAGAGCCCTGGGTGTAAGCTTTCAGCCAGCTCTGTGCTCTATAGGCCTCTCTGATGTAAAGATCAGAAATGCTGCAGGAGGCTGGGTGCTTAGCTTAGTCTGGAAATAACAGTGCAAGCTAAGCCTTTAGCAAATGTGTCCACAAAAGCCTAGGGTGCTCTTTCTTTATTCTCAGCTCAGGAAGGATAGCATCTCAAAAATGTATTTTTGTAATTTCTCATTTTTTTTATGTAACTTATAGATTTACTCTGTCCCTCTCCAGAGGATTCTTCTCTGCTTCTTCCTTCAGGTAACCAAATAAGTCTTGGGGCTATGGTAGCACATTAAACCTAATTTGTAATCTTATATAAAATATTTCCTTTGTGCTTTATGCTTAGTATTAATCCAAACTATTTCAGTATATGAAGTTTAAAAAGCCAATGTGACTTAGTTCCTTTTTAAAAACTTGGTCTAAAAGTTTAGATTTTGCAACAGTGGAAGAAAATGTTTATTTTTGTAGTCTCAGACCTCAGAGACAGCCAAGTAGGCTTCTCTTGCTTCTTCATTGTGAGTCATCCTTTATCAGTGATGCCGAGGAGAGACCCAGCTGCTCAAAGCCTGAAGTACAAGCTGTATATTATTTATATACTCACAGACTTCAGCAGAGTTAGTAGCTAAGCTCCAATGAATTAAAGAAATACCTGTGGTGTGACCACTGGGAACACAGTGAATGTCCACACATGATACCTCTCACCCTTCCTCTCTTCACATTCAGCTTACAAGTTAGGCAACCTCTTCTTGTCTCACACCCAGACACAAGTATTAAGCCACAGATCCTGCTTAACTGAGAAGTTTCAAGGCTTTCTTTTTTCCTCTGTCTTTTTTTTTGTTCTTCAAACCTGAGATGAAAGACTTCAGCACCAGCTGCCTGCTGTGCTCGGTCCTGGTACCTGCATGGTGACGACAGGGCCATGCGCAGCCTGAAGCCACACTGCTCATGTTGACATCCTGCCAGCAGAAATGCCAAAGTGATCTGCGGCACAACTGTGGAACAACTTTCAGGTGAAGTCCTGGCTCACTTGGTCTGGGGGAAATCTCTCTGGTGTCAGAGGGACCACCATAATGTGCTGGCCAGTGACGACCAAGGGGCATGACTGTCTGAGCAAGTTAGAGATGCCCAGGACTTTTTTCTGCAGCCACACTGCCCACATCCTTTCCTTCAAAACAGGTTGCACACGGTGGCGAGCTCAGCTTGGCTCACACTGGCTCTTGGGCCAGAAGCTGCCTGGAGAGCAATGCTGGGCCTTGGCCAGACCCTGCCAGGGCTGACCTCTGGGGGTGAGACGTGTCATCAGTGTAGCTGCAGCACGAGGTTCTGTGCCTGTGTCAGCGAAGCCTGGCTAAGGAGCTGTGCTTTTAAGGTGATAACAAAGCCGGGAAAATGGCATGCAATAAAACACCCAGCGACCTTCAGGTTTTCTTTGGGAATGGTCAAACAGCAGACCAGGTGGCTAATCTGGAACGCCAGAACTTTGCCCAGAACTGAGCTCTGTAGTTATCTGTGATGCTTCAGAGTGGTATACACAGTTTGTGAAATCATCTGATTTCAAGCCTATGAGTATTTAAATGCTAAATCCTTGGAACCTTCCTGACTTAATGCATTTGTTATAATGAGGGTTATTTGGGCTTGGCATCCCTGAGTTGCTTGTTGCCTGGAAGGTGTGAAAGCTTGACACTCCACTTATCCACACCATGGTAGATTTTCAGATACCAAGAAGCATAAAAATAGCAAGACAGGAGTCTGAACAGTTGTTGCATTTGGCTTACATCATTTACTCAGCATTGCTGCACATTATCAAAGCATGTGGGAAAAAAAAAAAAGCACAAAGTCTTACAGTCATTTTGGGTCACCCTTCATTTGCACTGGCCTTGGGCACCAGGCCTGTAGCCCAGGCTGTTGTTTGCTTTCTGACCACATATGAGACCCAGCAGCCTCTTGCTCCTCATCCCGTTTGTCAGGTGAGGTCAGATGTTTCTTCTGTTTGAGGTGGATGAGGCACTCAGGTTACCCAACCTGACTTTCCAGCCCCCAGGAAGACAGCAAACGTGTCTGTCTGTATCAGACTTTGTAACAGATTTTTAACCCTTTCCATACATATGTGTATTTGAGACAGCTCTCTAATATGACTGGCACATTTGTTTCCCTAGAAACAAATTTCTGAGCAAATTATGTCCAAGGGCTCATGCATGATGTGCTGTGAATCCAGTCTGGAGATGGTTCAGGTTCTCATCTGGGAGCAGAAGGAGGATGAGAGCCCAGTCTCAGTTTGCTTGCCAGGAGGAGCCAAACAGGAAGCTCAGCTCAGCTCTAACTGCGCTGTCATATGGTTTAGCGAATAGGATGGTTTAGTGTTAGTAGACCTTGGGGGAACCTGTCAAGGTGCTGCAGGGGCTGGGGGCACCCCCGGGCAGTCAGGTCTGGTCCCACCAACCCAACCAGGAGCAGGGCAGCTGGGGCACCAGGGCATCTCCCTGTGCATGAGGACAAGTGTGAGGACCTAATGCACATCCAGTTCTGTCAAGAGCTCAGAGATTAAAGTCAGAGGGAGGAAGCGAGGTTTTGGTAATACGGCTGGGCCTATGCAGGAGCTCTTGGCTGGCGTGGATGTGTCTGTCAGGTAACACTATTCTTCATACCCCTGGCAGATATCACCTTGCCAGGAGAAGTCTGTTTTGTAGACCTGGCCTTGCTCTATCCTTCATGTTTGAAATGTGCTTTGACAAGCACAGATATTTTTCACACAAGATAAGAAAGCAGAGGAGGAGGCTGCAATAATGGCCAGTTGTTTTCAGCTCAGGATGGTATTGTTCAGCTGGTTTATCTTATTTGTACTTTAATCACATCACCTCTCAAATGTATCTGTACCACTTGCAGTATCTCAAGAGAAAAAGAGAGCAAGAGTCACTCACTTAACCCATTCATGTATGGGTCTAGACAGCTCAGGTCCCAGTCTGGCAGTCCTGTTCTCACCAAGAAACTTTCAAGCTCTTGGAACACTTTTTGAGAAATGGGCACACAAACCATACTGCAGTGCTGGGGTGGGCAGAGAGTATTGTGTATCTCTGCTCCAGCCTTTGAACTGGACAGTACACAAGTGGTGTTCGCTAGGATGAGTGTTGAAACACATATGCCTCTCATTGGCACGCTGAATGCTGCTCCATGTTTAAATAGCTGGCAAGCCTGCAAGAGGAGATAGAGATCCCAACCACTGTGCATTGCCTTTGCTGTCTGTATTACATCCTTGATATCCATTTCAGCTGTTGGAAGTGGAGGAAAGGAAGAAGGTGATAGAAGAAAGAAGTGTAATAAAACTCCAAACAGGCACATTACTGGAAGAAAACAGGGAAAGCATAGCCATCTCAGGTACAATGAATCTTATCTTTAAATACTTTAAGCAACTTTCTCACAATGATGGAGCCTTTGGAGAGACTTAACTAGAATAGCTAGTTAGGGAGCTAAAGTCCTCATTTGAAATCAGCTCTCAAAAACAAATCTAAAGCTCTATCTGTATTAAAATTCAGATTGAACCTGCCTAAGCAATAATATGCATATCCAGGTTGACCTTGTAGCCATCTAGTTTCAACAATAACATAAAGAGCAGAAATTTTGGAGGGAGGAGCCTCTGACAATATTAGCATGCTGACACAGATTGAATGATAGGTAACCAGGGGCCAACACTTCACAGTCTTCAAGATTTTAAGGGAAAAGAAAAGAAAAGAAAAAAGAAAAGAAAAGAAAAGAAAAGAAAAGAAAAAAGGAAAGGAAAGGAAAGGAAAGGAAAGGAAAGGAAAGGAAAGGAAAGGAAAGGAAAGGAAAGGAAAGGAAAGGAAAGAAGGAAACTTTTAATAGACCCAATACCATACTTACCTGATTTTAATTCTGATACAGAATATTTTCCCTAACTTTCCTCTTCCAGTTGCAAACTTAAAGAAGAACAATGGAGAAGCTTATACAGTACAACCAGCACACCACCGTGCCAGGAGGAGCACTTCTCTGCTGCAATCACATACAGCCGATAGTTCCCTTTGTGGGGTTTGGGCTGAGACCTTTGGAGCCCAGATTCTTGACTCCCATCAGTACCAGCAATGGCACCTGATGAAGACATTCCTAGCTCCAGCTGTCTGCCTCCACCCTTGCCAGGGAGTATCCCTCCTTCCAGGTCAGTGGCAGGACAGATGCTGTGATTTCTCCTCACCTGGCATGACTCAGTCTATTTTAAGAACGATTGATTTAATTAATCTGTTAAATTAATGTTTTGAGTGATGATGTGGGGCAGTTCAGCAGAGCACAGGCTGCCTATTCTGCCACCTCTGCTTCTACGGGAACATTAATCTCTACAAGCCCAGGACAGGAAACTAAGCACAGAAAGCTTGTATTTTCATATCTGACAGGGATTCTCTGAATCAGAGCTCTGAGATCAAGTTGCTATGGGCAGCATAGGTGCTTACATGTGATCATGGGAGTGGGGCTGGGAAGCAGCTACCAGTGTGTACATCCTGAACTACAGCACATAACCTGACAGAGGGAGAAAATAACTATAAGTGCCACTACAAGCAATGCATGTTTTGCCCTAAGCTTCAAACGACAAATGGAGAAGACTCAAGAGATATGGCTTTTAGATGTTCCAAAAAACTTTCTTAAAATATCTTAATTGAGGGGAAAAAAAAAAAGAAAAAAAGGAAAATCATGTCTGCTTAATAGCTCTTTTTCCAGGAATTACATAAAGCTCTCTATGAGAGATCTGTGTCAGGTATCACTAGTGTTGGGTTGCGTGGGGCCGTTCTTTGATTTCCAGGTCAAAGACAAATAGTTCTTTTTTACAACTAATCTAAGAAATCTGTAAAATTTCTGCCTGGCACACAGGAGGAGCAATTTCCATAATGTGGGATGTCATAAGATCATGGATACTGGTTACTTTTCTACCACTTTCCCCTCACATCTTCCTAGGCATTGCCAATACATCTTAAGAACTGCTCTATGCCCAGGATATGCAAGGAAATTTCTCTCATCAAATTTAATGGATTCAGAGTTTAACGAACTATGGCAGCACATGATCTGAGGCATAGAACAGCGGCTTAAACAATATTGGCATCAAAAGTCTAATTCACCTACCTAGTAATCATGATCAACACAGGACAACTGGCTTGTTCAATGCATGAACAAGCATCTTTGCTCTTCTCTCTACATCCTGTCTACATGGCGCATACATTTCCAGTTACCGTGCGAACACGTTATGCAAATGACATGTCTGACTTGGTGGAACACACAGAATCTCTTTTCTGTATTTTAGTGTAATTATGTTTTACTAATACTAATTGTATGACTTAACAAAGATGTCTCTGGTTATGGTGTAGAGTTGACCAGGAACCTTAAAACATTAACTTCCAGCCCTAAAACACAGGCTGCTGAATGAATGACTAAAGTTGGGTGTGCTGAAAATTTTGTAGGAGACAGAGGGTTTTGATATTGGGCTCAATAAATCAAAAGCAAGCACTCCGCATTTTGTTGCAACTTCAGTGTCTGTATGGTGTGCCTTCCAGTGCTGTCTGGCCACCTCTCAAAGAGCTCCTGCTCGTGGTTCTAGCTGCTTGGTGTGAAAGCAGCTCACCCAGACTTAAAAGCAACAGATTTAAGATTTCTCCTGAGATTACGTATTTGCACACAGAGTGGCGTGAAGATTTTTTCCCCAAGGAGAGCTGGAACTCAAAAGGTTGGAGCAATAATGTGCAAGGGCGGCATGGTTCAAGAGTGTTTGATCTGTTTTTTGCCCTTCCTTAGGCAAGATGAGTTATTTCAATAACAAACTTCATTATCATCACAAGTTGGCAGCCAAATGTGCTAGAGGTATACTTATTTGTTAAATAAATACAGGAGTATGCTTTGCTGATTTACCACACCCACACCAAGCTCTGAATAATTACAGGCTTCCTGCCAGGTAAG
>VXAV01001772.1:67425-92786 GCA_013399715.1 Alectura lathami
TCCTGCCAGGTTAATTTGCATTTTTTTTTTTTTTTTTTTTTTTTTTTTAATTTTGGCAAACACAGGTCTTATTCATAAATCATAAATAACTGGCTTTGGTGAAGGAGATAAGTTCTCACACAAATGCTAAATCATTGTTCTGAGCGGACTTTTGCATCCAGAGGGTAGGTTGTGTGGAGTTATTGCCAGTAGTAATTCAGTGCTAGACCTGAAAAGAGAAGTTTTCAACCAGATATACACACAACTGAGAAAGCAGAACATTCTCTAGTGTACGGGTTCTCTCTCCACCAACAGACAAGTCAGGAAAATCTGTCTTCAGTCATTTTAAAAAGCCTTCTGTAGATACCAAAATCATCAGTGTGTCTCAAAAACCGCTCAGAATTCTCCATCATAACCAGGTTGTCTGTGCAGCTCTGCCCACATATTGGTAATGGAAATAATGAAGGCTAAGAGGCCTTGACTGTAAAAGTGACTGACTAACAGAGTGGGGAAGAATATCTCCCTCTCAGCTTTTCTCCCCATGCTAAATGACCCCGTTGGGAATCAAAGGGGATTGTTTACTATCTCTTAATTCTTTTTCCTCTTCCATACCATTTTACTTGTTTTCCTATTCACTTTTTTTTTTTTTTTTTTTTTCCTTTTTTTTAAAAAAGGGCCAAAAAATAATCAGAACGTTTCAACATATTAATACTTCGTTCTGCACAAGTTGACATGTTTTTCTACAACTCTGCTAAGGATGGAAGCACAATGCAGTGAGCCGGAGTCTCATAAACTTTTGTTTTTCTTCCATGTCTACATTCTTTTGTGTTAGAAGCTCTCTGGGATTTTCAGTTGGGATTCATTCTTCGTGTAGTTTCATTATTCTCAGTCTACTTTCACTGATATTTCATTATTGTAAGAAAAGGCTGTAACTACTGTACAACAACCATAGTTTCAAACACCCTTTATCTCTAGCTGATTTATATTTCTCAAACTTGGGGCAAGGAGGAACCGTTGCAACAATGTGTGGGGAACAATGGCATCCTCTGTGTTACAGAGAGGCCAGATCACAGTCAAGAAACTTGGAGGTAAGCCACTCACGAGATTAGAGTTGCAAAGTCTACAGTAAGTTGAATGGGAGAGGTGGAGGGGGAGCTGTGAAGAAATCTTTTTCAAAACCTTTAATGTGTGGCATTTCTGTGGCTTTCCCTATCCAAGAGTTGATATTACTAATCCCTTTCTAAATGGTGTTTGAACGCCACTGTCCTCAGGGGTCCACCCGTCTCCCAGCTCCACCTCCTTATTCCCTGCTCCTTTGTTTACGCATCCTGGTCTAAATCCTTATGGATTGCTAAGGAAAATAACTGGCTTGGCGTTGCACACTGTGGCACCAGAACGGTTGCTGAAGTTGATTAACACTGGTCAAAGAATATTTTATGCTGACTAATTACTTGTCAAACTCTGGAAGTTATGGAGAGAAAGCTTGCAATAGAAAAAAACGTACTCCTCTTCACTCCCATGAAGGAAACTGCTCTCGGGAAGGTTTTCAGAGGGAGACACTGGAAAAAGCTAAAAAGTATGGTACTTTTCAGAGCAATGTTGTTAACTATTCCCAGATAGGTGAGAGCCCTGCTTTCAGGGGAATGGTCAGGGAAGGCTTATCATAACCCATAGTGATATCCATCTGTTGTTGATTAAAATTTTGCATACTGCTATATTATTCTACATTATGCTATACAATTATATTATATTATTCTGCCGCTGGAAGCAACATTTACCCAGGGGTGCAGGCATTTCTCGCTGTATGTTGAGCTAACACAGCTTTGCCTGTGTTAATGGAGCTGACTCCAGCTGAAGATGTGGCTTAAAGGCTGTGATCTCAAAATCTCTCCTGACTTTTTCCAGTTGCTTTTAATTTCCTAGTGGAAATTCAATCCTAAGTAGGATGTAAACACTCTATTGATATAGATCACCCTGAAATTTCAATGTGATATGATGTTCTCCTTCACTATCTTGCAAACTGTTCAAATTGTGCAGTCTAGTTTATTGCAGGTTGGTTTGGTAGCATTTTATGGAGGTGCTAATATGCTTTAAGTGCAGATAATTGTTTATTTCTTGATCTTTCTTTAGTAGATTTGATAGATCATTAACCAAATAGACATTGTCCACCTTCAGCAGAGAATAATCACAAAATAAATAAATGGATTACCAATGATTTCCTTTTTAATCAGCATTTTACTGCTCTTTACAAGTTCTGCTTAGTAAGTGGAAACATGCAAAGAATGGTAATACTAAGAAGATACTACCATGTTATGGAAATTAGACATCAGGTAATAAATGTGTTTGCTTTGTGATAGCCAGTGGAAGCATATTGCGTAGGTGAGAAGAGGGCTCTTCAAGACAGGAAACGGGCATCGGTAGAGATTTACTGAAGCTGTGGCCAGATGCCGAACTACTCATAGCTATAAAGATGGTTAAGACGTGCACTCATTATAGTTTCCTTTTGTTCTATAACCTCACTCAACCAAGTGATAAGACAGCAAATAGTGTAGTGTGAGTTCATCTCACTGGCAAACAACGTGGGTGAGGTCAGTCAATAAAGCTAATTGTACTGAGACAACCATGTTAAAAGCACCATTATCCAGTTGTCAGGCCTACTCTTGCTTCAGTCAACAGACACAACCACTAGATATACCACACTTGAACATTTCCAAATTTGGGATTAGTTCTGGCCTTTCAAGCCAAAACTGCAGCCTTCTTTCAAACATACAAATGCAAGTTAGCTTTCTGCTGGTTGTAGATGCGTGCTTTCAGGGACAGACACCCTTGTTCAAACAAATGACAATAACAACACTAATGAAACTACTAACAGTAACATATTGGAATCTGAAATCACAGACTCTTAAGCAAACAGTTATTCTAAGCAGAGAAGTTTTTACTGGACATGGTTTATTTGCAGTGGGTAGACAGGTGCAGGCACTGCTAACCATTTTTGAAATAGCACTCACTGAAAGTAAGCTGCCATCTTTTCCCCATTAAGGCCTGTGTGAAAATGGAGGGGCTGATCATGGATAAGAAGTTGCAGTTATGGATAAGGAGTGTTTTGGGAGAGACATTGCCTAGTGCTTGAGGGAATGCCAGTTTTTAAGGCAGAGGTCAGGTGGGGAAGGGAGCATGTCTGAGGTCTAGCGCAGAATCCTCTCGAACACCCTCTCTGGGGTCCTCACTGAGGCAAGGTGCTGCATCTGTAGCTAGGATGGTCTGTCTCACTTGTACTTCATGTGAGGTAAATTGGTGGAACAGTTCCCCTCGGAACAGCATGACTATGACCGCATAGTCTGTCTAAAGAACTGAAGAGGAGGGAGAGCACAGAGAAAAGGAGCAGCACTAATCTGGAGATGCCCTCAACAGCATCAGGAAATATCTCCTTCTGCAGTGGGAGGGGGCACATCTACATAGTTTCAGCAGGGGAGTGTGTATGGACCTAGGCTGGTCCAGGGGCTGGCTGCTGCCTTCTTTCCCTCATGGGGACCTCTTGTCCTTTCCTTCTGAGGTCTGTTGAAGGGCATAGGGAAGATGCAGCTGTGCAGGAGCTGTGCTCCTGGCTGTCACTTCCCAGGGCTGGGGACACAGAAGCAAGGTACTGTGGGCTGGCACTTGGCCAGGCAGGCGAGGCCGTGTCGGGGTGTGAGGCTGCCAGTGGTTTTGCCTTGGAAGCCAGAGGAAATTTTAGATAAATATTTTGTTCAAGAGGGTGAATGCCGATCCTCTGATTTAAAGGAAATACTAGTCCCTGGGGAAGTGTGTATCATGCAGGGCTCTTGCAATGAGATGCAGACTTCTGAAGATGTCTCTTAACAGCATTATTTATGTTTATTTTTCAGTGCTGTGGTAGCTCCCAGGAGCTATGAACCAAGTGCTTCTTAACCTAGGGACTCTATAAACACAGGCTGGGATGGTGATCCTGCTCTGGAAAGATTTCTGTCTTTGACAAGCTGACATTCGAGCTGATTCTGTTACCTAAATCAGACCAGTAAAAGATATAGCTTGTGCCTGTTTTTCGGGCTGGGTTCTTGCTTGTCTCTCTGCTTGTGCTTCACTTGGCCACATTTCTTTCACCTTTATGCACTGTGGCATTCCTTGTGCAGCCCCATCATTTCCATTTTCAAGTGTGTTCTCTGGTTCAGTCATGCCTGAGAGTCACTTGGGACAGTGTAAGCTAAAAAAACAGAGAAACAGAGAGGTTTTGTTTTTTTTTTTTTTTTTTTTTTTTTCCCAATTTTGCCTGACATTATTTCATCATGCTAGGAGCTTTCTAAGAGGAGTGATGATGATCTGTGAAGTAAGGTATAAAACCACTCTGAACTTTGCTCTGCACAGTCTTTGTCCTAATCTTGAATGGGACAAAAATGAGTGGCTTACAGGTTTTCTTATTCTGTCTGGATACATCTTGCTTTGTATGGTGGGCATCTGGCAAGTTCTGATCTGTTTTCCACATTGCTTAGCACTCACTTATTCTGCTACACACAGTGAAAGTTATGAAGACTGTAAAGAGGCAAATTCTGCTCTGGTCAAAATTATAACCAAGTGTTATTCAGTATTCCTTAGGGATAAAAACAGCCGTACACTTTTGAAGAAATTAGATTCTGTATAAATTACATCCAAACTGCTTTTTAGAGTAGCTAGAAAGCACCTTTGCCACTAATAGAGACAGCTGGTGGCACAAAGCTATTTGTTTACTGTCTCCCAAAGTTCATTCTGTGCAGGATTGCTATAGTCTAGACTAGAGTTTGGCTTCCTGAAGTTAATCTAGAATTAGTGCCTTATGTGCTGGGCTCTAAACTGGTGGTTTGGCAACTGCTCCTCCAGTGCCTGAGCATGTGGCGAGGCTGGTACTTTTGAAAGCCGTACTGGGGCCGGGCGCTGAAGGCAGGCGCGGTTTCAGCAGCTGCCGGTGAACCAGGCCCTGCTGGTGGGTCAGGGAACATCCTGCAGCAGCTCTGTGGCGACCACTGTGGTCCTGCCATGCCAGAGTGGTACTCAAATGTCTAGAGTCTCAGGGAAGTGCTCAATGAACTAACTGCAGTTCAAGCCTGGAGGATAATCACTAGGAGAACTATGAAATGCTTTACATAAGTGATCACAATTTATTACATGTGCAAAAGAAAACATATGCCCTAGGGCAAAAATTATAGGAAAACTTTTATAGATCATAGCATACTTCAGCTTGGTGAGGTCATCTGGTCCAGCCTCATTGACTGCTCAAAGTACAGTCAGCTGTGATGCTAGATTAGATTCATAGATGATCAACTAATTTCAGTGTCCAAGTGGTATTGACAAAGAGGCTGGTATAGGTGTGCATGGAATGCTTCTGTTCTTGCTTTTCCCAGCTTTTGAGTGCTTAACTTGTTGAGTGCTTGACTTGATGAGTGCTTGACTTGTTAACAACGTTATTCCAGTGCACTAGAGCAATATTTCCTGGTGCTAGCCTTGCAGAGACAGTTGGGTAGTTTGATGTGTAAGAGTTGCAACTTGTCCTAGCAATTATAAACCCCACCTGCAATTATTTTTAGGCATAAGAAGGTGAGCTAGCTTTGAAAGGCATGTCTTAAGAGCTATACAAATCTAGCAAACTTGCATCGTTGCCATGAAGAAATGTGCTGAGGCATGTGTGGCTTGGGCAGATTTAGTCTGCTGACAGGCTGATTCTTCAGTGGCACCATCTTAATGAACCAATTAAATAACGGGCGCTACTTTCCTAAGGCTATGACCCAAGGGAATATTGCATTGTTCAGCTGAATGTTGGAATTAGTGAGTCAAAGTCTTCCCTGAATTATACCAGTTAAACAGTGACATCAGCTTCGTTATCCCAGATTTCCATTCAACACAAGGCCTTATTCTGCAGACCTAGGGTGGAAGGCATTCACTTTCCATCCAGTTTTGAGATGAAATCTTTCTCGTTTTCTCTGAAATAGCAGCTGACACCTTCACAGATGTATGGCAGGTAGCCCACATTCAGCTGAAAGCTCTTTGAGCCCCAGAGCTGTTCTGCACTGACTGTCTGTGTGCTCGCTGGGACCCTGAGGTTTTCACAAGGCAGTCTGCCCTAGAAGGAAAGAAAAATATCTAGGGGAAGGCCTGCAACAAGTACAGCCTAGTAATGCAGAGCAAATAAATGGGATCAAAATAAAAGAAATAGGACATAGAACGGGGATGTGTCAACCCAACCAGACTCACCAGGTCGAAGTCCCACTTGCTACCAGTCCGGTGAGGCAAAATCAAACGCAGGAGCCCCAGTGAAACACAGATCATGGGAGACAGCTACGAACTGGGAACAATGGTGATGATAAGATCAGTAGTGCTGTGGTGGCTGCTAGCCAGAAATTTGGAAAAGGAGCAAGATATGGAGAAATTTATGCTATCTGCTGATGGGAAGAGCTGTAAGCCTGGTAGCCCATCAAAAGTAAGGCAGCGGGGAGATGAAACACTGAAACAAGAAGTGGGTTCGGTGGGCATCATAGGGCTGCAAGGCAAGTCTTTGTGCAGTGTGAATTCACTGAAAGACATATCTTTGGGAAGGGACACCATCACTGCCACAGTATGTCAGAACATTTGTGTGGAGTAGGCAGAAACTGGGGACTTGGAGTAAGCTGTGGATGCAGCAGCAGGATGTCTGTTTTTGCACCTCAGGTCACAAGTCACAAGGATAAAATGTCCCCAGGGAGTCCTCTAAAATGCTGAGCCACTTGGGTTTCACTGCCTGAAAACCTTTCTTACAGACTGCCACCACCCAGCAGGTGAAACAGCAGCACCCTGCATTGAAGGTGGTGTTGGTTTTGAGGCTAGTGCTGGAATCTAGATCTGTGCCCTGCTGGATTTCTGCTTTTATCGCATCTGAAGTGGAGCAAAAAGCTCTTAAAATGTCTGTATTCTTCACCTGAGGCTTTTAATTTTTTCCTCTGTTCCTCTGTTGAAAAAAAAAAAAAAAAAAGAAAAAGAAAAAATGGAAAGTGTTTGTTGCCATTTTACAACGGGGACTATTAACTTTGAAATCAGCAGAAAAAGGGATGTCCTTGTGACGCTGTGCCTCAGAAGAAGGCTTCACAGCCTGTCTGGTATTTTTAGAACGTGTTTGGGTGATCTTCCTGTGTCGCGTGAAGCAGCTTTTCCCCGGTGACTGCAGTCCTGTGCCCCGGGAGAGCTGACCTGGTCGGCTCCGTGATGCAGAGCCGCAGTGCCATCTCCTGGCGCTTGCTCTCCTGGTAAGTAAGTGACTACGGGGCTGCCTGTAATCCTGGAAGTTATGCTAAATGTCCATAAGGATTCTGCCAATTATTTATTTTCTTGAAATGCTGTTGTTATTTTACTTTCACTAACGCACGTCCTTGGAGAAATTGTGTTTGGCTATGACAGAGTTCACAGAGATACTGTGTGCATTTGGTTTGTAGATTAAGAGAAGATGAAGTGCATGATGAATTTCTCCAAGACCTACCCTTTTGGTTGCTAAATTTCACTCAGCTGTGAGAGTTTCCTGTTAACCCTGGGACTGGATATAGCTGCATCTCTAGCTTTCTTCTCCCACAGATCCTAGAAACACAAAAGGAAGATCACCTCCCATAACTCAGGTATTTCACAATCCTAACAATCCAGAGTGCTTCATACATGATGTAAGTCTGCTAGAGCTGGAAAAATTCATAAAACCAGCAGGCCCTGAGTAATTTTCCCATTTATTTTGTTACTTATGAAGTAAAGTCAGTCCACCTGGGAAAGAGCTCCAGGGCAGTGCCTGATTCTCTGTTCACACACATTAATTCCAGCCTCGCCTGTCACTGGGAAGGACCTTGTGTGTTTACAGGTGCAGTCGCCTGCAACTGCAGGCAACCGTGACCATGTAATTGCTTTTCTTTACCCAAGTGTTCAGAGAGGTCTGGAAAATCAGGGGTTAGCATAAGTGCCCCTGGGAAAGCAATATTTCAAAGCTGAGTAAACTGATGGGCTAGGGAATTTATTTGTCCAGAGCCGTGACTTTTGATGTATTTGCCTCTACTGAACCCCAGTGACTGACTTTTGTCAAATCATTTCAACAGTGCTGGGTAGTTCTTGAAAGTAATAACCTCCTTCCCTCAAAGCAGGTTTTAGAAATACATGATTTGAAGTCTCATCCTGCTTCACATCTTGCTCTGCATTGTTCTGTTTTACCACTCTGGTTGATATGGAGAGCTTCATTATCCAGGGTCATGGATTTCTTTGCTGTAAATTGCTGTAAATTGACACATCTTCTCCTCTCTTTCATTTAAAATGTGTCCCAGATAGAAGTGTATTGAGTACTAGTTCTGGGCACTGGTTTATCTCATGACTGGATCTTTCTAGGATGCAGGAGCCCTGCAAGGAGGTTCTTTTGGAAATAGGGTCCTGATTGCTACCAGTATGCATGTCTGCAGCAATGCCTCCTGCAGGATGCTTTGAGCTCTGTCTTCAACTGATCTGAGAATTCATAAAAAAAATCTGTCATATGTTTCTGGATAAAATCTTCTAAAAGCAAGGTGTGAACCAATGTTGGCAATAACTCTGTTTGAAATAGCACAGATTTGGAATTAGGTTTAAAGATGTTTGAATTCCTGCCAGTTTCTTGAAGGAACCTGCACCAGCCTCTACATTTTTCTGCAGGTTTTAGGAACCAGTATCTTTTAAAGTCACTTTTATTCGTACCAAAATGGCCTTGCCATAGTTTACTTTTACTGAAACCAAATAAAAATAAACATTCAAGTGCTACACAAAGGCCAACTTGTAAATGTTTTATACATATGTTGACAATGGCTTCTCCCTGAATCCCTCAGCTGTCCACACAAAATCACTTTTTATGTCATTGCCGATGCTTCTGTCAGTTCTAATCATAATCCCTAAGAAGAATTTGAACACAATAGCTATACCCATGTGTATAAAATATACAGTACGTGTATATGTATGTACACACACACGTGCAAATACCAGTCAGCAGGAGTAGTTGTGCACTGTATGCTTTTGGGCCCTGCTTTCTGATGATCTGATTCTCACATTGTCAGCATTTTGAGTCCATTAAATTCAACGCCAGCGAAATTTCTTCTCACTGCATTTTCCAACTCTGAGACTGGCTCCACATTTCAGAGCTAAACCCGGAATACTTGGATGGGTAAAAGCCTAATCCTTGATATAAAATTCTAGCAAGATATAGGTGATACACGCCAGGCATTTTAGTGGCAGGAATTAGTTAGTTGTGTTTTTTGTGTGCGTGTGTGCACTGGTTGTGCAGACATAATTAGATAAACTCCAGCAGCAGAAACCAATTCTGCTCAGGTCAAAACACATTTCTGCCAAACTGGAGCATTCAGATTTCATAGAACTTGCAGATAGGAAACAAACCTCAATGTTGTGATAAAAATTTGCCAATCTTGCTGCTTTTGTTCGGTAATGACGCCCAGTAATTTCATAGTGTGTTAGGCTTGTTGCAGATTGTGCTCTGAAAAGTGGAGGATGTGCTTGGATATCCATTGCCATCTCCTTCCCATGGTGGTTGTGGATGGTGGGATAGGGAACGTGGTGTTCTTTGCAGTGGGAGCTGCCAAAATTAACGTGTTGACATGGATTTGTTGATGAAGCTCCTGGTCAGTCACTGATCCTTATTCTTGT
This sequence comes from Alectura lathami, assembly GCA_013399715.1. NCBI lineage: Eukaryota > Metazoa > Chordata > Aves > Galliformes > Megapodiidae > Alectura > Alectura lathami. The sequence continues at coordinate 77,071 of VXAV01001772.1, forward strand.
TATTCTTTGAGAATCCCACTGCGGTTTCTTCTGGGTGTTTGAGATGGTTGTTGATAAATAGGATTTCAAAAATGAACTGATGATAATAAGCCATGTAAAACACTGTCAAATACTCTTAGTATAGTTTCTGCCCGTTGTGGAATCAGTGTGTACAAGTGAAACAAGACAAGTGGTGATGAAGGGTATACATTTTATTAGTGTTCATTTATAGTGACTTGTTGCTCAACTGAGATTTCTGTGTTTGTGGGTCATGTAGACCTCTGGAGCAATTATTTCTAAAGCTGTGACACTTCACAGTGATATTGCTAACCCTAGGATGATCCAGAACAACAGATTGAATAAAGAAAAACAATAGCTTAGAGAAAACAGGAATAAATATGTCTGGAGGAAAATAAGTCCATTTCAAAAGGAAAAAGGGTTAAGGTGGGCAGGCTTTGATAGAGGTGGGGAGAAATGGAAGAATCAATATAAAAGTAAAGATTAAAAAAATGTAGTTAGAAACCTCTTAGCAAATTGTTGATGCTGTTGATTTAATCCTGTGTGACACATTGATTCATGTATTCATGTACCAATGTAATATAGTCATATGCTAAAAAAAAGTAGAGCCCTGGAGTTTAAATGCTGTGCTTCTGGTAATGAACAGCTCTATCACATGACCCATTCAGGCAAACACATTGAAATTCTTTTAATGCCAATTTTATAATGTCAGTTAGCTGGCTACACTTCAGACTTCAGAACTGTGACTGCTTGGCTGAGCTGACCACTCAAAACCTGTAAAGCTCAGAATGGTGATCTGCGCTAATCAGAGTCATGGCATGAAGTTGCCATCACCCGTCCAAATCATCCAAGCTTCTTCAGGTCATTTGCCTTATGCACACACATCATGTGGCATACCTACTTGTATATAGTGGGGCAGATTTATCAAGGCTCCTACAGGAAAAAAGGGAGTTCAACTCATCCGGTGTGTTCACTCAATTCCCTTCTTTGCTCGGAATGAAAGTAATTCCTTCCTATCAAGATTTAGCTTCACCTCTGAGTCATTTCCTAGGGAAATGTTGCTTCCCAGGTGAAGCATGGGCAGGAATCTGGGCTGAGTCCACAAACAGAAGGCTGACACTGTGTGTGATTATCCCTGCTCAAAGAACATGCTGGGTTGGAGTTGCATTTTTTGCCTAGTTTTTTTTTCCTGATGTATCTTGCAATAGAGCAGCAGAAGATGCTAGAAATATGCAAAGGAAGAAGGAATTTGTCTCCTACATACCCAACCTACATGGCTAGTCTTTGGTTTAGGAATGCCTTCAGGTGCAGACAGAGATGAGAAGTTACTAATTCTGTACCTTAATGCTCAGTGCTGGGGAGAGACAGCCATGCAAATCCCATGGAAGTCAGCAGAATATGCACATGAATGAAGGCAGTGGCTGTTCTGTAGCGAACTAAGCAACTGATTTTATGTCGCATGCATACTGCATCCCAGATGAATGAAGACAGTAAGCAACTCTGCCATATGGGTACGCTCATTGCAGGGAGGAAACACTGACAATGGAAATCAGGATGTTCCAGCTGGCCCATTTGCAGACATTTCCAATTTGCCTTTTGGGACTCTCAGGGAGTGAACTCGTTCAACAGGCAAGATTTCATCTGAGTTCAGAGAATCTAATAAAAGAAGTCATACCTGTCAAGGCCTTTTATTTCCAAATGTCGGCTCTGAATCAATACTCTAAAGATAACAGCCTCAAACAAGACTAGCTGGAGCAAGGGTTATTTCAATAGTTACAGATTTAATGCTCAGGCTCATGAACTTCTCCCTCAGCAACACTTTGATTTGAAGTTGAGATATTCTTGGTCACTGGAACTGTAGATAGCAGCAGTGGGGAGAGTTGAAGGGAGTTGTGATGGGAAGGACAGAGGGGGCAAAAGGCCAAGCTTTAGAGAAGGAGTGCACAATGCCAGCGGGATTAAATTTCCTTAGACCTGTTGTAGGTCAGGATCACTTTTATTGATCCTGTGGGATCTTTTGGGGATCACACGGCAGAGTACAGGTCTTATTTTTTGTCGTGGCTGAGCAAATCCCAACTGTCTGTCCCTACCAAAATGGGCCACTGCATTGTTTTTTCAGCTGTTCTTCTCTCCTTTTTATGTGCATTATAGGCTGGGAAGAGCTACTGAGAACACACCTGGATACAAGTATGAAGAAGTCATCAGAAGAGAAGAATGGCTATCTTCCAAGTGTGGTAAGTGGAGGATGAAACTGATTTTAAATTATCACATCTTGACTAGGTCTTCCTTGTCATTTATCAACCTTGCTACTCCGGAAACTGAGCTATTTATAACCAAGAAAATCTTTGCTACAGTGAGAACTACAGACAACATGTGCATAGCAGTTTGTCAAGACCTTATGGGTGAGATGAAAGATAAGAGGCTGGATAACTTTTCTCTCCAAGGTTGCTGGTTCCAATCCAAATGACGGCATAGCTGAGCCTCCTAAGTGTAAACCAGCATATACTCCTGATGGCATTATTTCATTTGCTTCTTTTAAATGATGATGATTCCACTCCACTTTCCGGTTGACATCCCAGATGTGGTGTAGAGGCTTTTTTCTGTGGCAGTCAGCAGTGGAAATAGTAGCTGTGATAATGATAATCAGCCATTATACAGTTCCCACAAATTAGCATAGCAGCTGAGACAGGAGTTACCACTACCATTTCCAAGAGCTTTGGAAAGGCACATACTTATTTGTTTGAAACCTTCTGTAAGTCCTAAATGAGAATAAAGGAGAGGAAAGTTACTGAGGCAGCTGGTGCTTGTATCGAAGCTGCAGTGCAGTCATTCTCTGCTGTAATGAGAATTTGGGTAGAGTTGGTTCTTCAGACTGACGAGAGGCAAAGGAAGGATGTACTTGCAACTGATGGCCCTCTCTCAGGCTGAAGTAGTTACTAAAAGTTAATCCTTAGAGCGCTTGCCAACATCTTTGTTTTCACTCTGATATTTTCTCAGAGTAGAAGGAAGAATGTGATAAAGAGCATAAAAACTATTCAAAACATACAAGGATATTTCATGCTAGAAGGATATCAGACTAGTTTTTCTTCTCTCTAAAAGTCTTCTGGAAAAGCAGCCTTTTATTCCGACAGTTATAGATCTGCACTTTCAAGCATTTGTATTGTAACGGTTCTCTAACTTATGTTTTTGGGTAAACTAATGATATTGCTGGATTTATATTTAATTGACCCTTCAGGGTATTAAATTAACTGTCTGAACATTTGGGAAAAGCAATCAAGTCTGACATTCTGTGTCATAAAATAAGGGAGTTTGCCACAGCCTGGACACAGAAGCTTTGTGCATTAGAGCTCGACCAAAGCACAAGCAGAAATCTGATAGCTGGAGAAATACCCTGTAGTTAACGGGCATGTAAACCAAGGAGCCGTTGCAAGATTAAGTATCAGGTACTATTACACTCTGCTGCACCAGGAAGTGTTTTTGGTTCAAAGACCTATTTATGCCAGAGTCCTTTACCAGACCTGAGCTGAGCGTATAATGCAGACGCTTGCTACATATAAGGAGGCCTTTATTTTCTTGTAGTGAAACAGAGGTTCAGCTGTGACCTTTGCTGGCCCTGGCTCCCACCTCTTCCCAGGGCTCTCCTCAAGCAACTAAGTGACTGTTTGAAGTTGGGGAGACCGGCAACAAGAGGAATTTGTATTTGATTCCACCGAGGCTTAATGAGACCTTTATTATCACTTGTCACTGCCTCTACTGATGCTGGAGCATAGAGAGTTTTTTAAACAGATCAAGGCACGTTTTAAACTCCTGCCCCAAGGCAAATTGGCCACTTTGTCTGATCACAGCCTCTGTACTGATATAAAGGTCCGTCTGTGAGATTGCACAGACAGCACTTGTAAAAGCCCTACTGACCTTGGTACGTGCTTCAGATGTTATGTACTTAGTATTAGTCAATAACTTCTCAGCTGCTAGGTTTTTTTAGGGCTCTGTGTGTGTCTCCCTTAATCATTGTAAGGGCAATATGCATTCTTTGAAACAGCTAAGTAGCTTTTAGCAAGATATTGGAAAGGTGAGGTGGTAATAATAGCTGTAGAGCGGCCTTCCTTATTAGCCAAAGTGCTATTGAAAACATCTTGCCATTTTACACCGTTTAACTGCTGTGTTTGGAAGAGGAGGGCTTAGAGACCTTGAGGTGCTAAGTCTGCAGTAAAACTATGCAAATCAATGATTTGCGGTTTACTGGTTGTGGTACAAAATCCAAACCAGAAAAACAAACAACCTACATTCAGACAACTTGAAAAAAATTGAAGGCAAACAAATATTTTTGTAGAATAGTCAAGATTATTTTTATCTGTATCAATCAAAGAAGCAGTTTAGATAAAATGTAACAAAGTTGTTTTGAAACAAAATCTAAAGTAGTGGTTTTGAAAAGTCAGTTCACAATTACTGTAGCTAAGACCGCTGGGCTTTTGTAGCACGTCTGTGTATCACTTCTCATCTTCCACTGGGGTGGATTAATATTTGCTGGTATTTGGTCTAATAAAACTAAAAAATGTTCTGGGCATGGTACATTGCTTTGGGATAAATGTTTTTGCCTTCACATTTTAAATTCTTTTTTCCCTCAGATTTGTTTAGAACTCCATAGTACTCTGAAGTTGCATGTTTTTGCAGAGCTAGGCACTTCACTCGCTTTTGTATCATGCACCAACCAGTGTTGTCTATAATTTGTGGTGCTTAAAAACAGTTTTCAAACACTTTCCAAACATATTACCTAGGAGCATGTATTTTGAATATGGTTAAGTTTCCAGAAGGTTTAACTTTTTTTTTTTTTTTTTTTTTCCCCCAACACATCTGCTTACAAAAGGAAGAATAGAATTGTAAAAAAATCTTCACACACCAGCAACTGAAGTAAAAGAGTAAACATTCAAGTCATGCAATATACCAAAAGCCGTTTGTGGAAGAACTATGGATCCGCAAGTTAGCAAAGAATATATCTGATACATATCTGCTATGTATTTTGACATCTTTTCTTGACGCTTCAATTCCCTTTTTGCTGACAATTGCCCATTTCTTTAAAGTACTTTGAGCTCTAGTTCAGAACATATGAACTAGGGCTGTAGTGTCTTGTTATCATTACAAATAGCATTACTACAAGTTACGTGTACTTGCTGTTTCAGAACCTAGACATCTTGTGTCGGCTTCCTTCAAGGAAAGTAACTTCTTGCTCCTGGAAGGACCTCACTGTGAGGACAGTTAAGTAACAGATGAAGTTTTGGTATGATCACATGGAGCTATCCTTCAGTGTAAGGTACATGCACTAACATATGTAAAACAAAAACAAAAACAAAAAAAAAAAAAAAAAAACAAAAAAAACTGGGCAGCTGCTTTTTCTTCCTAGCCTGAAGTTTTTAAAAACTCCTGCAGCATTTTAAGGTTGTTAATGAAAGCGAATAACAGTCCAAGCTGCTGCTTTTTGAAACTCTGTCTCTAGCTTGTTGTGGATTTTTTTCTCATGAGAGGGCTCGCATTACAATAGGACATCTGTCTGGCTAGAGAGTTCTGGTGCCCTTAACAGCCATAAACATTTTGGGGTTTGGACCTTTACAGCTGGGTCAGATTAAAATTGAAGAAAAAGAAGTTCCCGTGTTGTCCTGGGTTCTTAATGACCCTGCTTGGGATCCTACATCCTCAGGAAAAGACACCACCCTTGACTGTCACTTGGTGGAGTCATGTGGGTGATTTGTACCAAGGAGTCTGATCTTGAAAGGAAAACAACACATTAAAAGGTGAAAAAATTAATGCACAATATTTACTCTCTTTTCTTTTGCAAAAAAACTTTCTTCCATTTGTCAGTTGTCTAAGCAGTGTTGTGTTCCTGTACCACAGACTTCAGCCCTCCTGGAGGAATTGTGAAGTAGAGGAATGAATGATACCTTTTTTCTCAAAAAGGTCAAATGAATCCTGGGTAAGGACTGGCCAAAATTTCAGCCACTGTTCTTTGTGGACATCGGGTACTCATGTGGGACTACAGTGGACCTTCAGGTCTGGAAGAGGCTGAGGGTGCATGGAGGACTAGCAATGTATTGCAACCTCCATCTTTTCCTCCAACACTGAGCTGCCAGCTCAGCGGGGTAGGCAAGATGTTGTCATCGGGAGCAGCTTTCTGTGCCCGCTCTCCACCATGCAGAATGAGTGCTCCCTCCTAACTCTCTTGTGTCATCCACTTCATGAGATAAATCTGGCACGAGAAATCAGAGTTGATGAAAATGCCATCTTATTGATGGTTTCATCCTGAAAGTTTCACCCCAAGGAACTGACGTGCTGTCCTTTCTCATGTGGTGCTCTTGTCCTGCAGACACAGTGTTTGAAGTTTTCACTGGGTAACAGCTGGCTTTTCTATGTGAATGAGAACAACAGAATTAGACCTCAAATTTTAACTCAGTCCTGTCTCAAGGTAAACTTTAGTGGAGTTAATAGCCCTCTGCCTAACAGTGGCCATAAGGACTTCATGGTTTGGCCTGTAATTTGGTCTGCTGAAGATCAGAGGCTGTCAGAGCAGGTGGTTTTGTTCCCTGCACAATGGCTGGTAGAAGAAGACAGTCCAGAGTATTGTAGTTTATATGGCATGGGAGGAAGTTGTTTTGCCAGGGCTGATGCTCTGCTATCTCAGGGAGAGGTGGCAGAATAAAACCTTATTTCCCTCTGTATTTGTGTGATTTTCCTGCCAACACCTATTTAGTTTTCCCAAGACTCCCATTGAGGAGCAGACAGGGAATATTTGTAGGTCTCTCAAGTTATTACAAATCTGTAGGAGTTCGACTGGGTGATGGGGACGGAAAAGAGATTTGTTTTCCAGTGAGGAGTGCTGTGATTGTACATCATGATGGTGGCTGAGTTCTCAGATGCAGTGGGACCTGCTATGGCTGCTATGGGTTAATGTGTCTTCTTCCCAATGCAGGGTGTCGCTGTTGAGGTCTAACACCTCCCTCCTGCCCTGTGGCTCTGCACAAGGTTATCATCTGCACTGGCACATGGGTGCAGGCACCAATGCCACTCCATAAAGGCAGGGAAAGCTACTCTGTGGGGCATCAGAGGGGAGGAGAGACTAACCAAGGGTCTTGCTCTCATAGCTGACTTGACAGATATGAAGATAGGCTTTTCCCCTGAAAAGGAGCTGAGATCTCTGCAGCTCAGGGTGGTGATGGCACACCTCATTAAGTTTGTCAGTCACAGCTGGTAACGTGTGAGAGTGACAAATCCAGTTCTCCTTTACAGTGCAGCTTCTGATAAGGGGATCTCTAAAGTCCTGGGCTGAAATAGGACAACCAGAAATCCCCAGCAGTAGGTTTTTGGGTATTTTCAACAGTAACTAATGAGTAAACATGTGGCTAGGGTGAGCTGATTGAGAGCTGAAATAGCCACTAAATTATTCTTTTATTTCTGTTCATGGTGAGACAATAAATGGATCTGGACTTCTTCCAGCATATTTTGATTCAGAATCATTCAATGAATTTCTTCAAGTAATTGACTTTGCAAATCTTTGCACGTTCACAATAGCACATCACAATTCATGCTGTGATAGTTAATAGATATAGAGCTCTGATCCTACAGAGTATGAAATCTTGCCATTAGCAAAATCAAACAGGAGTTTTGACATTAATTTAATCAAGACTAAGATTGAATGCTGATGCAATTCTACCAACGCCTTCTGCATGCTATTATATTCATGGCAGAGACGAAGCTCAAATGTGTGCTATCACTGGGTAATACATGGAGCCAGAGCTGTTTTAAGGAAAAGTCATACATCTGTGCCACACTGAATGATTGATGAATTTTAAGAACTCACTCACAAAGCAGTAAATTGGAAGCTTTCATCTCCTTCTGTGCTAGCAGACTACTGCAGATATTTGCACTGAACTGCACATTGCTGAAAGGTTTAGCAGACTGTGAGAGATTTTGTTCTTTGTGTGAATATTTTTGAATGGCTGATTGACAGCTGCCAGGCACTTTGTTTTAGACAGCAACAAATCAGTTTTAGCCGTCCTTGTAGTCATGACAGCATTGATACCCTTCTTTCCAAAGGTAGCACAGGATTTTATGGTCTTAGAAGCACAGTATGGGAAACTCAGGCTGATATAATTACCTGTGAGACTTCACAGGGCTGGGGCACCAAGCTCGGCACCCTGGACTGTGTCTGTAGCTGCCAGGAATGGCCACAACACAAACAGCCGGCAATAAAAACGCAGTAATGTAGGCACTTTTCGAACTCAGTCCGCAGCAGACGGTTGTTACTCTGCTTTGCACCAAGAGATGGCAGGGTCGGGCTGTTCGTGCAGCCTCTACTTGCTCTCGCTGCTGGTGCCGTGCCTCTCTAGCAGAGGACTTTAAAGCTCTCCCAGAAGCCGCTGTATCTTGCTCAACAAACATCAAGCTTACGACTGCCATTCATGCAAAATACACTGCAGATGCTCAGCTGCTTATTTAAAGAACTATCACTCCTGGCTTGAGATTGACCTGAGTTAAATCCCCCAGATGCAACCCCCAACCTCAATCTTAACAGAACTGCTGGGGAAGGTCAGAAATTTCAGTCTAGGCAGTCTTTCTCTAGATACTCTATTTCACTGCTTGTTCCCAAGACACCTAGAAAACTGTGAAATAGGTGATGGCAACCCAGCTCTTCTAGGTGACCTGTTCTGCCCTCTCCTCCCTCCCTGTGGGTTTTCTCTGAGAAAGGCCTTTATTTTTATTTTTTTTTTTATTATTTTTTTTTTTTTAGATTTAAACTTTTTACTCTTGTGCTCATCTTCAGCACAGTTTTTTCAGTCTTTCAACCTCTGAAAGACTGTGGGATGATGGTGTCATGCACAGCACAGAGATGGAATTTATAACTTGTCCTACCTACTAAGCCCACAATGTCATTCAGCTGTCACAAAATCAAACAGATGAAGAAAATGTCACTGCCTGTTGCCATTAAGGGAAAAGCCTACTTTGGTTCAAGGGAAAAAAAAAAAATAAAGAAGGAAATTTGTGCTGACCTCTTGGTAAAGATAGTAATTTTCCACTGCTAAATTTTATATCCTTACTCCAGAAATGAACTATGCAATGCAGTGACTTTCCAACTGCAGACTGAGTGTGAAGTTTGTGGTAGGGGATTTTTGGACCTGTTTTGAGTTGAGGCTGAGGCCATCCAAACTACCTGGAAATCTGGATTTTTTTCTGTTCTGTTATGTATTCATAAGGGAGATTGCTCTAGAAATGGAATTGCATTTTGACTTTGAAGTAAATTAGTCCTAGTAGTAACAGTGGCAGTAATTAATAGATCAGACAGGAAGCATGTGCCTGATTCATGACAGTCACTGGAAACAGGGTGCTTTTTAGTCAGGCACAGCTCACTGCTTGAAGTCTGGGAGACCACAACCTCTCCGCCTCTGTGGACAGTGCCCAAGCCAGCACGTGTCTGCAGACCCCATCCACCTTTCACCCCTAGTTCCTTTCTGCCTGCCCCCAGGTGTGTCCGTGCTGTGTTTCAGCATGATAAAACTCAAGTTGACCAGGTGGCTCACCCCATGGCCAGCCCAGCTCTCGCTGCTGCTTGTACCCTCACTGCTGGCACTGTGTGTGCCCTGGGTCTGGCGGCCCACGGGGAATGGCCTGTGGCCTGTGCTGGCCCTCCCTCTCCCTCACAGTTTGACTGTACAGCAGCTGCAAGAACAATACAACATCATCAGGGCAGTCACAGAAAAATAGAATCATAGAATCATAAAGGTTGGAAAAGATCTGTAAGATCCTCTAGTCAAGCCGTCAACCTAACACCACTATGCCCACTAAACCATGTCCCTCAGTGCCATACCATTGTGTTTCTTGAACACAATGCTTAGATCAAGGTCCTGGGCTGTTGTTACAGCACACTCTTTAACTCTGGCATGGCTTATCAGGCACAAGCAGGACTTTAGTCCTGAGCAGCACGAGTGATTTACTGCTGTCACCTTTATGTTGTCCTTCTGCCAGGGCCTCAGCTCCCAGAGCTGCGCTGGGCTGCACAGTATTGCTGCAGTGGTGTTTGTGTCACATTAAATAGAGGGCACTGCTGAGCTGCTCCACAGTGACAGGCACCAGGAGAGAGATTTGTGTCAATGTCAAAATCAAATGTGTTCCCTGGCTTGAAGACTGTTTTGAAACAACCTACCTGGTACAACAAGACGAATATCCCCACCAGTGATCAGTCTCATGCTAACTGGTTCACAACATGGGGAGAAAATTGACTTTCAAGCAGATTTTCCCATTTGAAAACTCCCATGGAAAAAAGTGCTTCTGTACCATGGGACTCAGATGAAGAGGCCATAGCTATAACAGTCTTGTTTCCAGGTAGCGGTCTGAGACGTTCTGAAGAACCTCCTCCTCACTGCTTTTTGCGTGTAGAGAACTGTGGGAAGGATGAAGCTGGGGCCCATGACTGGAGCTTTTTGTGTTGACAAAGAAAGGGACCATGTTCCAGGCCAGGCCTGGAAATTGGCTCATTGACACTATTTCGGTGTTTTTTTGTTTGTTTGTTTTTCCCTCAGCTAACATTCCTTTATTTCTTTTGTAATTTCTTGTGTAGATCCCTTTTTGTCAGCTTGTTCTCAATCAATTCAGAGGACCAGCTGGTCTCTGTGTTTCTGAAAAGAGTCTTGCAGTGTTCTCCAGTAATTGCTCAGCACATCCTGGTGTACAGCTGGGGAAGGCATTGCACTGGTGACAGGAAGAGACATTTGCTTTACGCAAACTTGAGGAAGTTCTGAAGATCTAGCCTGTTTTTCTTTGGCTGTCTGATGATTTTCTAAATGCTTTCAGTTGGATGAATAGGAGTGCATGTGGAGGGCTGAAGGAGCTGTGCTGCAGCACTCACTCGTGGGGAGCACCTTGCAGTCATCAAGTTGTGGCCCCACGGAGACTGCCAGCAGTGGCCATGCGTGGCTGTGCCTGTGTGAGAAGAGGTGTTAAAGGTGCACTTTGGAGACTTGCTTGAGCATCAGGAAGTTATTAAAAAAAAAAAAAAGAAAAAAGAAAAAACCTATGGAAGTGGACTTCCATTTTCTCCTCTTAGACTTTTCTGTTTTCAGAAATTACCCCGGGATTTTGAAGGCTTGGTTTGCACTGTCTCATGTACCCATATGATGCCTGGAGGAAATCCTGGCAAATGGCCTTTGAAGAAATTTGAGGTAAGGACCATCCACTTGCCCTCACTGTAGCTGTTGGACACCTAAACACTACAAAATTCTAGACCTCATTCCCTTCAAAAACACGGAGCCCTTTTTCTTCAGTCTTCCTGGTGCTCAGCTAGCTGCCCCCTGGCCTACAGGCTGCTGTGAATTGAGTTAGGTGTCTTCACTGCCTGTGAGCTTAAACCCAAAATTGCTACCTGGTTTCCCACTTACACCCCCCAAAGATTTCTCTTAGTTTAGCGCTGACAAGAGAGCAGTGGAGGAAAAAAACAACTGTGTTCAACAAATGGTGTCAGGGTTGCCAGGTTCAGGCTTTGTTTTCTTTTTGGAAGCTGTCCAAGGCATGTGAGGTTCCCTGGGTGTGGGGATGAAGCACTGGCCCTGGGCTGGTGGCTGGTGAGGCACTGCAAAACCTCTGTACTTCAGTGCCTTTCCTATGCACCATGACAGAGCAAAAAGAGATCATTTCTGACTCTGTAAGGCAGGTCCAGAAAACTGCTGAAATCTTTCCTGCTGCATAATGGAATTTTAGCATTAATTTTGCAATACATAATTTCTAGGGGCTCCTCTCTCATAAACAGCTGTCCTCCATGTCCTCCTTGGTTATTTCCCTCCTTTCTTTGCTGCAGCCAAAACATCATCTGGTTTTGAAGGCTTAGGAGCTGCCACTTCCAAGCACCGTCTGGAAAAAATTACTTCAATGGTGAAAGACTATCTCACATAGACCCTCAAAACATTACCTCACAGCAACCTCAGAAATAACTCAAAATAGCAGAGGTGCCCATGGTGCAGCCTAGAGGCAGAATGTAACCCATAACGTTCTGGAGCATGGCCTGGGGCTGCCTGCCTGGTGAGTGAAGTCTGGGAACATAGGTTGGGTGGTGCTGCAGGGTTCCCATGGCAGGTGATGGAAAGCATGACTGCTTTCTGGGGAAGAGGAGATACTGTGCCTTCCTGTATTTGAAGGCAATAACTTCTTTGAAGTTGTTTAGGGAATAGTTGCTGCCTTTGAATTCTCTCTGTATGTAGTAAAGAAACAGGTAGCAACACAGTTAAGGTCGTACAACATTTCCTATTTTTTTTTTTTTCTGCACTTTGCAGTTATATTTTTCACCTGATAACTACCCCTTCAAAAACTAATCTTAAGACTCTTGAAATGGGCCTGCAGTGTCACCCATTTTCTTGACATCTGAATTTAAGACTGGTTATTTCTCTGTGCTGCTATATGGATTTTGATTTTGGAAACTATGCTGTTCATGAGAGTATTTGAATGTGTAGGATGATGTTTGTCTGAGCACCTGTGTGACTCAGGACCACCTACTTCAATTAACGAATGTCTCCTGCATTTCATACTGATCATGTGCTGTAGCCTTGTGCCATCTGCCTGATGACAACAGAGAAATCACTGGTATGGCTGATCTCTACCAGATTCAAAAGGAGATAGCGGGTCTTCTTTCTGTCCCAGTTGCTAAACCAGGAATCTCAAGATAAAACATCAAATACAAGTCAATGGGTGTGAAGGACCAAGGGTAGCAAGGAGATTTTCTTGAGAGAAGATAGGTAGCCTTCCCACACAAACATATGGAGGCATCAGAAAGAGACAGAGGATTGGAAAGGAGAAACGCCAAAGTTAGATTAGGAAAGGTGATGTTGAAGTCCCACTCAACAGAAGACATGCGCTTTAATGCTCTCTTGGATTGAGTCCAAGAAGTCTCACAACAGGCAGCTGATGCAGAATAAGCAAAATCTGTTCTGCTTATGTTTTTATACACCATGTTTAATTTACTGTGCTAGTCTGTAGCAAGTACACTTGCTTTATAATTAAATTTTGAAATGACATTTCCCCTTCTGAGAAAGGTATTTTAAAAATAAATTGATATTCTTTGGAAACTGAACTTTGTAGATTAAGATAGTTTCTGTTAATGAAAGACTAAACTGGAAACATTAAGAATGAAGGGAATATAAACCATATGTTGTTAAGTTTGATGCACTAAAAATGGTTCTTCTCTGTGTTGCATTCCCTGGGGCAGTTGCATTCCTACAGGCTGGAGGTAATGTATTTTGTGGTTTAGCACTAGATAACTCAATTAGATGCGAGTTGGAAGAACTTAATGTTACTGGTTCACTTAAGAGTCTTTCTACCAAAAAACTGAGAAAACTGACTCTGAATGTCTCATTCTTCATGAGTCAAATCATAAAACCAGAGTAGTTGCTTTTCAAGGTGAAAACTTTCTCTGTTTTGCTGTTTTTATATATTTTTGCTGGTATTTATTTTTGCTGAAATTTAAGGAATGTATCAAGGCTTGAGTGCATCCCTTTTACATAAAGAGCATCTTGTATTTTATACAGGAGGTTTTGATATTCTATTCACAGAAGGCTGAAAGCCACTCTTTGGAAAGGGAGTTTGTATCACTGTCAGAAATGCCTATTCATGAAAAATTGAAGACATTCAAAAAACTGCATAAAGATGACCCTCATAAACGATTTAAATACCTTCATTTTAGGAGCCTTGAATTTAAAAGCAAGAATTGGCCTTAGCTTCAAGAATCGCCATCCTTTGAAAGCTAAATTATAAGATGCAGTATGTGCATATGATTACAATAAAAATAAACATTCTCAAAGGATATTGTAAGTAAAAGCATACTATTCAGATTGATGTTATTCTTTTTCTGTTGGTTTGCTGATATTTATGAGATTTTGGACAATTGATGGCTAGCTGTGTATGTGTTTATGAACCTCAAACAGGTCTTGTATGTTAGTGGGAAAAAATTCTTCACACTGTTTGCTTTGCGAGTGCCTTGCAGGTTCTCCGGCTCTAGAAAGGCTTTGAGCAGTTGCACTGGGAAGATTGCTGTCTGCAGTACATCTTGACTGTCTCAGTTGAAATCAGCATTGTGTTTCTTATAAAGCTTGTAATAAGTGCTGTCCTGTTTCTGTTTGAAGCAACGGGATTCTTTTCTTCAGCTTCAATGGAAATTTTTATACATGTTAATGGAATAAATAAATTCACTTTAGCACAGGTAACTGCCATGTACCCTTCCTCCCAGATGTAGTACCTTATTTACCTTCCCAACATCCAAGCTGTCCTGCTGAGGTCTGTGAGTTCAGTCTTGCATTTCTATAAATGCTGTAGGACATTAAGCTGGAAAATACGTAAATTTACCTGTATGGGAAATCATACCTATATGAAAAGATGATAACCACTGTGTTGCACAGAACTGGGGTGAAGAAAGCCCTGTTTGCCTGCATCTGTGCCACTGCCTTTGGACGAAACCCTTCTGCTTTGCCAAACTCTGCTTGGGAGACTAAAATCTTTGCATTGCCACTGGCAGTCCTGCCCAGCCTTTGCGCACATTCTGCACCTGTTACTGCATGTGGGAAGCTTTTTCAACTGGCCCTTTTATACCTCCTCCAGCTGAAGCCCTCTGAATCATGAGATTGGCCATAAACACATCCCACCTTATACCTACTATTTGCTAGTGATATTACTTGCAAAGGTATTTCATCACCCACCTGCAGCTTTTGTGCATTTCCAGCTTTCACTGAGCACTGTTAGAGTGGTAGTAAGGGTGACACATTATTTTCTAGATAGAAATCCAGCTGGTTCTTCCCTCACTTTTGCTTCATCAGCGTTCTTTCTTCTGGTTAGGATAATACCATACAAGACCTTATGTTTCACCAGAAGGAAAGTGACATGTCAGCAGGTTATAATTGCTTATGTTACTCATATATGTTATTTTGGCGTAGGCTAAAATCATCCCAGAGGCTTTCTTTACTCCCATACTTCGTCATTTTGATGATACTCTCATCATCAGAAGGGTTTCAGTGTTCCAGTAACTGAATCTTCACCTGTATCTTTCCAAAATTGTAGCTTTTACTTTCCATAATTCTCTCCTTCTTTTGAGGCAGTTGTTATGATGTCTCATTCCAGGCGCTTTATTTCATTAGCAAACCAATAATACCTGTGGCACTGGTTTATTTTCTATTTTTAAAGAATCTCCAGTTTAATTGCAGAAAGATCTGTGCTGGGTGTACATTGCAAAGTAGAACTTCATTGATCTGATGAATATTTTCTACCTGTATCATCTTTCTATGTATTTGCCCTTAAGGTGCTGTTTTCTACTCTTCCTCTGTTACGAAATTTTTTTTACTCCTTATTTTTCTGGAGACATTTCTGAGATGACAAATTGCTGTTTTGGCCAGTTTTCTTTCCTCCATTTAGTCCTAAGTATCCTGGATTATCTGGACCTAACCTACTTTCATTTTTGAGCATTCCTGATGCATCTGTAAAGGAAAGACCATGGTGGTGATAGGGACGTATTGTGACCATGTAAGTCTTGAATGCTCTGAAATTTCCTTTGAAATCCTTGCTTCTGTGTTTGTCTGCTAGCATTTTGTGCTGATATATTTGATGATCTTTGGGATTTCTGTTATGGTGTGATATTTTCACTCTTCTGATTTGGTGAAGATCATCACTCTGGCTCTATCTGCAACACGGACTTAATAGGGTCATTG
>VXAV01001772.1:93108-112868 GCA_013399715.1 Alectura lathami
CTTAAACATGAGGAGAAATTTCTTCACGGTGAGGGTGACAGAGCACTGGAACAGGCTGCCCAGAGAGGTCGTGGAGTCTCCTTCTCTGGAGACATTCAAAACCCGCCTGGATGCGTTCCTGTGCGATCTGATCTAGGTGTTCCTGCTTGGGCAGGGGGATTGGACTAGATGATCTTTCGAGGTCCCTTCCAATCTCTAACATTCTGTGATTCTGTGATTCTGTGTGAGAAGACCTCTTGTAGATTAGACTTTTGTCTGCACTTTAAAGTGAGGTATGCAATGATGAGTTATTCTGACATTGCTGTTGAAGATCTAGTCTTCCTTCCCTGATTCAGTGTGACCTGCATTTTAGCTAGGATTTTTTTTTGGTTTTTGCTTTTTTGCTAATCTTTCCCATATATTACTTTGTGCTGCATTTTAGTGTTGCCAGCTCAGGTTTCAGGCTCTTGACTCTACCCATTATTCCTTTGTGAATCAGGGTGTTACAACTGCTTGGTGTTATACCTGCTTGTAACATCACCTCATCAATGTCTTTAATCTTCTGGAAAGAATTTAGTATGAAGAAATGCTGTGCACACGCAGCATGCCTTCTGTGGCCATTAAGAAACAAATTCCTGGGCAATCAGACTTTTTAACAACCCCAGTAACATCAAATGAGTGGAGCTTGTGCTGTTCCTGCTGTTGTGTCCATACATCCACTTTCTAAGCTGATTTGGCCGGTACTAAGTAGAAATGCAGAGTGACTGCCAACAGCTGAGCATATTGTACTAATTATACCTGACAAAACCTTAATGAAATTCTACAGAAATACTAGAACCGTTTTGTCCTCCCTCTCTTGCTTTCTTGTTTTCTCTCTCTCTCATGACAGTGATGTATCTAAGGAATGTTACCCCAGAGCTTGTTCTGGGAGCAAAGCACACTCTTTGTAGCTTTTCACAGAAACAAGCTGGGAAGATCTGAGTTTAAGTCTTTAGTTTCCAAATATAGAAAAGGAGACCTTTTTGTCAAGTACAGAAATAGTTGCACTCCAACACTGATGTGCCTCCAGCAGCTGAGCTGTGGATTTGATGACACCTGTCCCTGTGTGCACCACAAAGGCCTTTCTCTTCTGCAGCCTGCAGTAAGCCCAGAAGAGGTTACTTTTAGAGAGAAATGGTGCCAAATTGGGAGACCTTTCTATTTTTCTCCTCACAACCACCTTTACTGTTATGTTTTCTCATAAGCCACCATCATGAAGATACAGTTTTACTGAACAGGTAAACACATTCAATGTTATCCATTGTTTTAAGATATATCATTTGTTGTGAGAGCTGCTCTGTTTCACTCATGAACACTGAATAAAGTATCTATGTATTCAAATACAATTTTAAGGGTGGTTACCCTATCTAAGTGAAATCAGAAGGAAGCAAATTGACATACAACAGTTCTTTTGTTCAGCCAAGTAGTTCAGCCAGGTGTTGTATGCTAGGTGGTGACATTCCCAACTACCAAAATACATAGTGCAACAGGCATGCCTCCAGCTTCTGGCAACTTACGGATTAAGAAGTACTTGAGTTTTCACTCATCTTCTAGTAATTTTAAATGCAGAACAGCAACTCGAAACAAAGGGAGCATTCTGAGATAGGGCACTCATCCAAACAGCACTAGCAAGTGGCAAAGAAGTGTCTACTTTTCAGCTTTAGGTAGTCTTCAGGTGCTAGCAGTCAAGATGGTGTTCATACATGCTGTTCTGAATAATGAGGCTACTAACACTTGCATTTAACATCACCCAGAGCCAGCTTAAGATAATTGTATAATTGTGGAAAAATATCAAGTGGCCTTGCCCTTGAAATTATGTATTTTTGTTTCAGAACAGCCGATCTTAATCTAAATACGTAGATAAATGATATCACTTCAATGGTAAACCTGATTAGATCTTTATTAAAGGGGGTAACTCCTGTTTCCGTTTGGTAGTATCAGTTTCCCCTTTGGCAGCATTTGGTCTCTGGGGTTGAACAAACTTCTGAATCACATGATGATGATGTAGCTTTGATGCACTGATGCACAGATGACAACATAGTTCCTATTATAGAATTGATGTATCTCAGTGGAAGTTACAGAATTACTTATGCTTTCTTGCCTGGGTTTTTATGCTCTAAACGTTAACCACTTTCCTTGCTTCAGCAATTATGTTTGTTTTTGTTTGGGGTCTTTTTAGCTGCATGGGCTTATAAGAGAAAATAAAAGATGATAAATGATGAGTTTGAACTGAACAAGATGAAACTAATCCTGGCACTGACATTCACCTGTATTCTGGCATCCAGATGAACAATTCAGACCAACCTCTGCTGAAGGAGAAGGCCATATATTCCTTTATAATTTCTAGCAGAAAATTTTAGTAGTGTTCCTAGTATTTAGTATTTGAGAGTGGTTAAATAAAATAGGCTTGCACAGGGAAAGCAGAAAAGTGGTTATTCTGCTTTTTCCAGGTATAAGGAATTTTTTTTAAGACTTTTACTGAATTCTGCTCCATTTTATTTCCTTCTATAGACCTAAGCCAGAAACAGAAGGTAGGCTTTAACTTGCTACCATTCAAAAGGCCAGAATCTATAGTTATAAGTTCAATTTGGGCCCACCTGCCCTCTTTCCAAGAAACTCCCATCAGTGACGCCTTTTGTGGCCACTGCCATAGCCCTGTCTGGGGATGAGAGCTGGCATGGCACTCGAGGTGATTTGCAGCACAGCCTAGCCCTGCCACCACAGCTGTGGCACTACTGCTGATCTACCACTTCTGGATCATTAATGATGGACAAGTAGAGAAAGTTTTGTGCTCTGTTTGTCCTAGATGAACCACTGAATATTCCTCAGAGATAACTTTGGTTTAACTACAGGTTCTAAACTGTTTTTCCTTCACATAGCTGTGACTACCAGGAAACAAATGCTGGTTTAAAAGTATGTATGGGAAAATACTGCCACAGAGAAGTGAAAAGGTGAAGAACAGTTTTTTTTAAGCAACACTTGTGAGTCTTCTGAAGCCCAATGTTTTTCTATTCTTAAAAGTTTTGAATAGAAACAAATGACTCTACAAATCATTCCCTCAACCATTCTCTTTATTTTTTTTCCCCAACTAAAAGCATAGCTCATGATTTAAAATGTGTTATGTGCATACATAAATGGTATGTATGTGTAAACATACCAGCTGGACTTGGAATTATAAACATTTATCTATTAACCATTTAACTACATCGCTTTTCTTGTCGATGCCTCTTGAGGTTTCTCTTTGAAATTCAAAGGATCTGACAAATGTGGGCATTGTGGGTCCATTTTAGGAAAAACTGTCTCTAGCATATGTGTGCTTGTACACTTCTGATTTTAACATAATGTAGGAAGATGAAAGCAAGGGTGATGGTAAATAAAGCACCTTTTCTGCTGTAACTGTAGAGTATATGGTCTCGTAACAGCTGTTTTTAAATATTGCAGTAAATCCATGGTGGCTTGCTGAAAAGCTCACAGAGAAGCAGACTCCTCCACTGCTTTCTCTAGGCCTCCGAGGGGCAAAGCTGTGCCCTGAAACACAAGCTGTATTTTCAAGGTTTAAAAGATGGGATTTCTCTCCTCGTGGTCACATTCATTCCTTTTAACTTGTTGTCATACGCAACACAACACAGACTGCATTGCACAGAGGAACTGTTTTGTGAGGTGTGCACTGAGAGGAAGTTATTGATGAAGGACAGGGAACATTTTATGTTTGGAGGCATGTGTTCATGCCTCATGCTGTTTTCTGCCACCCTTGAGGTGCTGCTGCTTCACAGTTCTTGGGGCACAGAAACGTGCAGAGATATCACAGTGGAGAAGGAGCCTCAGGGGCTTCTGGGCTCTGCTGCAGCGTGTGGTAGGTAGGTGGAAGCTCTGAGGTTTGGAGATGACCTTCATGATGGAGCTGAATCACTCTAACACTGTGCTTCATTTGTTGTTGTGTGAAATGATGAGCTCTAAACTTTGTGGCCTTCCTGTACCAGAGGCGAGCTTATAAACAGGAGGAAGAGTGACTTTCTGCGTGATCTGACAGTGATAGGGCAAGGGAGAATGGTTTTAAACTAAAAGAGGGGGACTGAACACAGACAGAAAACATCTCCTCAGATACAATGGCACTGTGATTGCACAAAAGCCATTCAGGACATTACTACACCTGAAGCATTTGTAGCAGGATTTCTTATTAGTATCTGTTTTAGAGCTGTATATTAATTGCTTTGTTTTTCTGTCTGACCTAACTGAACAAAGGAAAAAAGAAAAAAGAAAGCAAAATCAGTTTGTACTTAGCAGAAACAAAAATTTTTTAGTATTCTTTGGGAATTGAAAGGGAAGGAGAAGGCAATCGCTGAGGTAGGACAAAATATTTATTTCATTCCTAAATAACACATTCTGTACAGCGTTTTGGCCTTGAGGTTAAAGGGTAAAAAGGAAAATAATTTTCATATTCTATATAAAAATATGGCAAATCTTTGCACTTTCAAAATGGAACGGCTGAGATAAATTTTTCAGATTTTTCCTAGTTCTTCTCAGACCCCTTTTGTTTTGTTTTGCTTACAATATGGATATCCATGAAAAAATGTTTTTCAGGAAACTAACTGTTCTCTGCAAAAAAAATGTCACACAGTTCCTTCAGCAGGGTACAGCAGCACCATATCCTCCCAGCTTGCTCTCCAGTTAGACTCCTGACTCATGAACAATGCAATATCCTTCACGGCAACTGTGGGCTTGAGAGGGGGCTGCAAATTTACATCGGGTAATTTAATGGTTCCAATTATAGAAAATGTATTTGGAATGATGCCAGAATGCTAAGTAGCTTGATAAAAAAGAAAGCTTCTTTGTTTCAATTATTTCTTATTGCACTACATGCTTCCCCTGCCACCACTTAATTAGAGATGAGAACTCTGCAGGAGATCCTGTTTTTTATTAATTTATTTTTAAATTATTAACTGTACTTGCAACAGCAACACCAAAGCCTGAATTCAATGGCAAGCTCTGAGTGAGAAAAGACAGTCCAGCGAGCTATGTCTTCCGCCTGGGACTGGAGAGCGCTGGTGTCTCCAGACAAAGCCTCCTTGTGTCACCAAATCGCTTGGACCCAGACGACTGGAGGTGTTTCGTTCTACTGCCATGGAAAACCATGCAAGTTAGGAACCTTCAGCCTAATCTCTCCCTGTGACAATTTCTGCTTTGAGAAGAGTTTGTGAGAATAGCTATCTGAATAAGCGTGCAGTGACTATTTAAGAAGTCCTGAAAGAAAAGTAATGTGTACTTTGGTATTCATCAACACAGTTTGTTTCACTTTGTCATGGCTTGTAGGAATGCTCTCAGCTTTGCATCAGACCTTTGGCCAGATGTCAACCAAACACCCTCCTCCTTCAGGTAGAGGGAATGGAATATATTCTTTTTTGTAGATCCTATGTTCTTTGTGGTGTGGGAATCAATGGGAATGGTAACTGGAAGCTGAAATTGGGATTTAGTCCAGTAAATGTAATTCTATTTAAAAAAGAGGCTCTATATGCTAATGCAGGAGAGAAGTTTGCTGCATTTAGGATTATGGAGCTTAAAGGGTCACAGCTTCTTGTAGCAACTAGTTGATGACATTAGGAGCTTAATGCTTGTTTGGATTTTGACAACAAAATGTAGGTTAGATAAGAAAAAGAACCCACAGCAAAACCTACAAACCAATTAGTCAGCATTATAACAAATCACTCCACAGGTGAAGACATGAGTAGAAATGTTTATGTAGGGGATTTATCTAACCCTTCAAGCTATCTTGTTTCTAGTTTTAAATACTAGAGTTTACTCACTGAAGTATTTTGCTTACAACAGCATTGGGTTAAATACAATAGAAAACTTGTTCAGTTGTTTGTTTGTATAATGAGTTGTTGGATGGGTCCTCACTCCTCACTTGGTGCAATTTCGTAGGGATTATACGAGTTTAAGAGTTGTCTCTATGTAATTAGTCAACAACTAATTTGTTCCAAGTCAGGGCCACATGAGGAACATTTTCACTAGTGATACACACCGGAAAGTATATTCTACTGCTTGTCCTGTCCCTCTGTTGGCATTTACATTTCTCCTTGGATCACATGCTAGTAAACTGTGTGTACCACAGCATCCTTATTACTCTGTGCTCTGGATGTGTATTTTGGTGGAGAGAATGGCTGTAACACAGCTGCCTGCCAATCCTGCAGCGCTTTGCTGCATTACACATTGAATTCCTCTAGGAAAATGCATAGCCTCTTGGTGGGAGAAGAAAGATGATGGAGCTGGGCTGAGCAAACCTGGCCATACCTGCACCATGCCTGCATGTTGGACTATCTCAGAGTTCATGGTCTTAGTTAAGGCTTACGACTTTTTCCTTGTGCCTCAGAACTCATACAAAAATCTTCTCAGGAGTACTGTCTCCTAATGAAGTTTGGCTGTGGCAGAAGGCTAGGAGCTGACTCTACAACATAGTGCAGTTTTAGCCTTTTTCAGAGATGCTAGGAAGCTGCAGAGCTCACAGCTCTGGAGGGTGCTCAGGACCTTTGAGACCCAGCTCATCCTACGTAAGTGTTTATAGGTGTGTTCAGATTGTGTACCTGGGGCTGAGTTCCTTGGGGGGAAGAGAAATGGAAAATTCACTTTCAAAAGCCAGTTGCTTCAAACATGGCAGTATTGTCAGAAATCCAGAGGATGTCCTCAAGCACTGGACCTAACTTTCAATTAAATAATCATTATTATAAATTATTATTGTACTCACTTGTATTTACATCAGCAATTGCGTTTCATTATTTTTACTAACCGTCTAGTGGTTACAAAGAGTCATTTATGACCACTTAACAGCCAGACTCTGAATATTTGTAGTGTAATTAGCCTGGAACAGTCTTGAATAATGTCCTGTTTACAACTCAGGCAATAAACCAAGAACACCAGGGGACAGAAAGGCTAATTAAAGGGGACAATTAAAGAAACAATCCAGTGTTGGATAGCTGGAAACATGCTGTTATTGTTCCTCTATGACATAGGGTTATTCTGAAAGGTGATTAAGCCTTAAAAGTATTTTTATTTTTTGTTTAATTTCTATTTGGACACAGTGGGTCTGATTCTTATTTACAGCCAGGCTTCTTTGCACTTCCAGTGGCAGGACAAAAAGTCTTTAGTAGGATTTTTACTGCCAAAGTGGTCTAAAGAGGGCCTAGCATAAAAAAGCAGTAAAATTCAGACTGAACAAAGATGTTAATAGGAAAAACTTTCCTGCCCTTAAGTGTTCAATATTTTATAAATGCTGTGGGATCACAGGGAATTAATATCATTGCTGTATAATGAACACAGACTGACTGTATCCAAATATCTTGTGCATTTGCTGCTTACATCCAAACCCTGCTAAGGTCTGCCTCACTTTTCAGTCATGCTGGAGTGCTTGGTCACCTCTCATAAGCTGATTTGTGTATCAGAGGTTAAGGTGCTATTACCGTGCCTCCAAAATCTGCTTTTTATTGGGAAAACTATTCACTGAGTGTCTGCCACATGCATATTCATTAAGATCAAAGTTTTGTAGTTCTATGTGTGACTCACAATGAGACTTGAAGAATAAGACATTTTAAGATTTCTGTAACCAAGTCTGGATCTCGTTTTCTATCTTTCCTCTGCAAGATGGAAAACCAGAATCAATTGTCTGTTTAATTTTTTAAACAAAAGCTACTCTCTTCTTCTGAACGTGTGAGTCTAAGCGATTCAGCTTTCTTTCCTAAATCTCCTAAGATCTGTGATAGAGCTTTAAGAGTGGATAATTCTGGACGTTTGAGACTAGCAGTGCAACTTTCCTCATGGGCCATGCACATACACTCTCCTTTCATGTGAAATCAGTAGGAGTTTTGCTGTTACTGGCTTCAGTGGGCAAAAACAGATCTGAGTAGCAGTATCATGTTGATTCCTGAAGAAATATTGGATTAGATAATATATACTGGATTGTAATAACTTGATAATCAACATGATGTTCCTCAGTTTTTTTATACATGATGTGTTTGTCCTATATTTGTTGTATATATGAGGTGCTATGAAATGTTTTAGAAGTGATATAAGGGACTGTATTTTTTACTCTGCACCTTGGCAGAAGCTTGTGTCTGTGGAAGGCCTGAACTCCCACCTCCCTCACGGCAGTGCACACTGCAGGGTGCCATGGCTCCCAGCTCCTCACCCTAGGCGTTTTAGGTAGGCTGTGTGCCATCTCTGCTATGCATACTGCAGGTAGCAGGCGTAGCCAGTGTGAAAAAGATCCTGCAGGCTTGACTGCAATCAATAAAGTCACAACAGAGATATTTTTAATGTCACTCTCCCTGTCTATGTGGGCTGGCACTTTGGGTCATATCTGACGGTTCTCTTACAGTGTGGTCCTTTATACATGGTATCTCTTATCTTCTTTATTTTAACCAGGCTAGATGAGATGTAGAAGATGGGCTGCACCAGTTCCACTCTTGTGTAGTTCAGCCTCACACTAGGCTTAAAATCGTATGTATTCCTCGTGGTTCATTTCTGATGTAACTCCATTGAGGCTGGAACAGAGAAGAGCTAGGGAAAATCCAGCTAAAAATCTTTCTGAAGATTTCTTTCCACCCTTTTCAGCTCTATGAGCACCTGGGGAAATAATGTGACAAATGTTGCTTTGTCTGAGTTGCAGAGTGGCATATTAGACAGCATCACTGAAGACATTTTGAGTGGCTGGAGACATGCTGTCTGAGGAAAAGGTTTTTGAAAGTTTTCAAGCATCCAGGTACCAAAACGCTGCAGTTCAGGTGAGCTTGGAGGTACTTAGGGGAATGAGGATGAGTCTCCAGATGGATAAAGGAACACCAGACCTCTGGTCACTGTTATTCAGCACACTGATAAGGGACTAGACACTGATAATATAAGGCTGGAATGGGAAAAAAAAAAAAAAAAAAAAAAAAAAAAAAAAGATGAAAAAGTGGAAGTCAGATGAGAAAGCTGAAAAAGCCTGATCAGCCAGGCTGAATTAATGGGAGATTAGATTTAATATATGGACTTGGGAAGAGTATTTTACAAAACAGATATAGATTAGGAGAATACTATATAGGAAACAGTCATGTCAAAAGAAATTTGTAGGTAGGTAATGATCAGACACAAATTGACTATAAATTCTCAGTACATTTTTTCTGTAACAAATCAATTCTGTTTTAGGCAAGTTATATACGTGGAAAGGATTTCATAAAGGGCAGGAAAAGTTGTATTATTTTTTCATACTTTAACAGTAGGAATTGTATAATTTTTAAAAGGATGCTCAAATGATAGAGAGTTAAATTGAGAAAGGGATGATGGGAAGTAATCTGTGTTCTAAGGTTGCCTGAGCACAGAATATTTATACATTACTTGTGATGGATCTCTTACTCAAAGCCTGTCCTGTCCCGGGCCTTTGGATCAAGGAATCATCTGAAAATATTTATTTCTCTCACAGTTCTGATTTCAGGCTTGTCAGCAGAGCAAGTGCTTAACAATTGTGACTTTTATTCAAACTCACTTATGGGTAAAGGGCAGCTTGTTAAAAATGATTCCCATCACACATTCCTCTGTTTGTTTTCAATATCAAGGTGATAAAGGGGCTGGTTAAATAGGGCAAGATGTTATGGGAAATGCCTCTCTTGATGCTGGCAAATTGCCTCTGTGTAGGCAGCACTAAACGCCTTTTTTTTTTTTTTTTTTTTAAATAAGAAAGAAATCCTGTGGAAGTTGTGCCTTAGGAAAAAGCACTAGAGCCACAATACTTAAAAACACATTGAATAGTGGAGCAATCTGCAAGAAGTGGTGTCAAATGCTCACAGTTCCAGGATTTGATGAATAGCTGGCAAAGCTTCACAGGCAATGGTCTTTTTAAAGGACTTAATCCTATAAATGAGGGGGGGATTTTATGGCAAGCTAGATTTATGATTGTATGAATTTATGTCAGATAGGGAGAGAAGAGAGAAAAGATAGATTTTTAAAACTTTGTTTCATATATTTCTTGTAAAAAAAATCTCATTGATTTTTATGTTTATGAGACAGCTATATAAATCAATAGAGAGTAAATGTATCTATTTTAAGATTTTGGGCAGGACACTTGCATATTCTTCTCTTTTAGTACGAAATGTCTTCATTTCCCTGTTTCTGGAAACCCGTGGGAAAGGGGTTTTTAGAGATTCTTCTGTTCACGCAAGCATCTAAGCTTTATCAGGTGGACTTTGCACAGTTCTTTGCAGCCCAGGGTACCAATGTGTGGGAACACTGTTGAATCACAGTGTTTATAAAGAGATATTAGATGTTCAGGAAATAAGTGACAGTCTTCAGATATTTTCACTTTGAAATCACTGTGAAGAATCCAAATTTTGAGCCACAGAGAAAAGGGCTGACATTTGTAACCCTGAATCTCCTGAAGTACTGCAAGTTTCATGCAATGAGTCCCTCTTCCTTGTGACCTCCAAGGCTGGACTTCAACCACAGTGTCTCTGGACCTTGAAACATAAGCATTTAATGACTGTGTTACAACATCTGTGAGCTGGTTAGAATCTTCTGCCCCTTAAAGGAGTACTATTCAACTTCTTTGGCCCTTTGGGGATGTCAGCTGAGGAGGTTTGAGTCTCAGCACTCTGTTGTCCCCATTGCCATCTCTCTTCATGACAAGGACTCTGCCACAAAGACAGGGGGAGTGTGGGGGCCCTCCCACCCCTCCTCACAGCCAAGGAGTCTGCCTCCTTCCCTCTGAAGGTCAGTTCCCCCACCTCACCTTGTTTCAGTGGAAGTGGAGGCAGGAACAAATGACACTTCTGACCCAGAGCTGACAGTTACTGGTTGGGCACACAGGAAATCTGTCCTGTGCTCCACGGTGGTTGTTGCATCTCCACGAACAATCTGCTGAGATGCAGCCTCAGACCCACCGTGGCTGTTTGTCTCATTCCCTTCAGGCATCCACAGCCAGTGCTATTCTTTTACATCCGGCAGAGTTTGTCTTCTCTTTATTCTCAAGGCTCCTGGGGGGACAAAGAAGCTGTGACAGCAGTGCTGTTGCCTCCTTGGCATTCCTCATTGCAGCAGGGAAGGACAGCTATGCTCCCTTTTCTCTGCTAGCAGCAGGGGTTGCCTGCAGTGTTCACCAGAGAAAATCTGGCCCGTGAGGGGCTGTGTCTATGCAATTATGTAGTACATCAGCATATACACCTATAAAGACATTTATGATTCATGTCAGTACAGTGGATAGCAATGTGGGTATAATTAGGTCAATAAAAGAAGATCCACCTGGGGTGTGGAGGATTGTCTAACGCCGCGAGTTCCAAGGGGTTGCAATGACGTACTAATCCAGGTCCAGACATGCTTAGTCTCTATCTTTATTATGTGGCAAACAAACTCTCACGCTAAAGCAGAGAAAAAAAAAATGCAAGTAAGTAATCCCTGTGGCCTGCTGCTCCTGAGGGTAGAGATCTCTCAGTCCCATCTGGAGAACAAGTGGATGCATTTCCAGGTGCTTTCCTGTGTTCCCATTGCAATGCCTGCAGAACCAACTCTCTCAGTGTCAAACAGACCAGCCAACGAAGCCTAGTGCTGGAAAAAGGGATCTCATGACAGCAAGAAGGTCAAGCCTTTTGCTGGAGGTTTCTGTGTCCATCCACCCACACACCACAGGTTGTTTCTGTTGCTTCTTCCTTCTTCCAAACGATCAAGTTCCCATGTTTCCTAATAATATTCTCCCTGTGCCATTTCCTTGTGCTCAAGGCCCCAGGGAACGAAGGTCCTTTGTTTCAAATGGGGAAGCAAGAGAGGGAGGTGTAGTTAAGAAGGACCTCTTACCACTTTGGGCCTGTCCCTGGCAGTTACTGACATCACTTGCTAAGGTGGGATGCCCATGTGGATACTGCCTGTGGAAGTAATGATATGATACTCTTTCTTTCTTAGACTTTGTCGGTCACTGTTTTCTTCTGTAGGAGGAGATGGGGAGAAACTAATGCTTTACTGCAGAACTCCTCTGTTTTAAACTGCTTGATGCTTGTATCATGCCTCTGCTACATCTCCTTGTAAACCTGGATGCTGGGACCTTTTAATTTTGAAAACCACAAAACTGACTGATCCGTCCTGGAAAACCTGGCTGCAGTTTCTAAGAGCTTACAGTCTGAACAAACAAATTGTGTATAAGGTGGGAGAACAGGGACATAACGTTAAAGAAGTATCATTTATTATGATAAATGTCTTAGCAGTGATTTAAGGTATTGAAGTATTATCATACAAATAAATGTGTGATGAAAGCAGAAAGAGAAGTGCCAGAGGTAATAAAGATTTATGGATTCCTGGCTGAACCACAAGAATTAGACTAAGACAGGAGTGGAAAAAAAAAAAAAAAAAAAAAANTTGAAATGAACTAAGTACGTAAGTGAAGGGAAACACCAGCTGTTGCAGGTGGAAAAAATCTACTTAAAGCCATTATTTTTCTAATCAGAATAAATTCCCTATCAGTAAAAGCCAACTGTTGCCCCATTTAATCTGTTGATATCAGAATGGTGGTGGTGGGGAGGGCAATCATGAAGAAAATACAAAACTGAGAAACAGAGCTGTAATGCCAAGAAACAACTGAAGTGCTGGAAGCACATGCACCCAGATGTAAGGGACTTCATGTTCATGAGAGAAAATTGTAGCTCAGACTAAAGTCTTGCAAGTATTGTATTTTTTCACACTAATAGTGAGTCCTGGAAAGTGAAGGAAAAGAAGGAAGATGTAAAATATTACTCTTACAATGGAAAATAAACAAGGAGCCATCACAGTATTCAAAGTAAATACGTTACGCTGAAGAGCAAGGTCACAAGAAGCAAAATATAATTTAGTAATACAGACAAATCAGTTACAAAGATTAAGACTTTTCTTCCTCAATACTTAATTGACATGGTGAATTGCAAATGTGAAAAATAAAGCTGGTCTTCAGAATAACTGAAAACACTTTTAAAGCTTTTACCTGTCTGCATAATATAGAGCTTGCTGGATACGTATTTGGGATAACAGCTAAGCTAAACTGATTCACTGAATAAACTGCATAAATTATACAAGATAATTCCTTTAGAGTGATTTTTTTTTCACAGTACTCTGCAACTGCACCATCCAAACTCTCCGTTTCCCACGAATCATGATTAAAGGCGATGCCAACCATTCACATACATAACCCTCATCCATGCAGAATTATTTGTATTCATACACAGAGACTGTTTCAGTAAGCATACACAGCAATCACGTTAAGCACATTTGCTTGAGAGTGAGGTAATAAAGCGCCATAAATGTATTTCTTACTAAGGAAGATCTCTGTGGAAGGAGCTAATATGTAGTGTGCACCTGTACGGAGTTTAGTAGAGAGATCCTGTGATCATGACTGCTTCCTGCAGTCACGATCTAAACGATCACATCAGTGCTATGTGTAGGCAGAGGCACAGCAGTTCACTGTCAGTGCTGACTGCAAGGGTTGTACAAGCCTGGCTGCAGCTCCAGAAGTGGCATGGGGAACCAGCCTCTGCTGTGCCCTCCAGCTAAGATGGTGCTTAACTTCTTATTGAAAATTAAAGCTGCTCATGGAACAGAAATAAGATTAGTTGCATAGTCACTTTTCTCCTTGATTACTACTCAGATAGATAGAGGGCTATTTCCTCTAGGAACTCATAGTGTTCCCAAAATATTACCTATCATTTACCACCAAGGGCTTTCATCATTTATTGTAGAGAAGTGGTTTCAGGGTCACAAGCATACAGCATCTTTACGACAGTTACAAGAACAGCTCACCTGTTACCACTGACATTAGCTAGAGTATCAGTTTGACTCATTAACACAATAAATACGCAGAACCAGGCACAAACAGGGTGTCATCAAGAATATCCCTAATTCCTGGGAAGTTTCGTCTGCCCCTGCAGAACATATGAAAGACAATGTGTTTTGGTTAGGAGATGAGCTGGAATGGTTCATAATGAAAAAGAACATGTGTGTCATTGTTGGAGGAACAGCAATGAGGAGTAAAAACAAAATCATGTCAGAAGATGTTGAATGGCAGGAGGCCAACTGCTATTGCACTTAATCAGTCGTAAGATTTAGGCCTGAATGAGATGGTAAAGTAAATCTGTAAGGGTAAGTGAATTAACAGAAACATTCCTGATGTAGAGTGGGAAGAGTTCAGAAAACTTTTTATTACTTTTCTGGTCCTAGTCTGAGAGAAACTCTGGTTCCACACTCCTGAAGTGATCAGACAGGTTTTCTGCAGCTGTTTCTGCACAGAAAACATAGTGATATCCTTAAATAAAACCAGAAACGCTTCAGCCTCTTGGCCATTTTTTTTCAAACTCAAATGCCTAAAGTTATGCTCCTCAGTCTGAACTAAGGTTCTTAAATAAAAGTCAGTCCTTTCAATCATACGTGTGTTAATCAGAAGTGGAGACAAGCCTAGAAATGGAGGAATCCTCAGGGAAGTGCAGTGGTAACAAGTCTGGACAATTGATTAATGTGGAAAAGCTGACATATAGAAATGAGAACCAGACTTCCATAAAACCCACTGCTAAAGTTTTTAGTTTTCAACTTTGTAAACAGCTGAGGTTTCATCCGAAGGGAAATTTGAGTTGAAGCATGCACTAAATATCGGCTACATTTATTTTCAACATAGCCATATATTCTATTCATGGTATATTCCAACTTACATGACTGTTTATTACTATTATTACACTGTTATTTTGTACATATTTTGTACATTGTACCAGGATGCAACTTCACTTACGAATTCTTTAGATTTATATTAAAAAGTTTTTAATACAAAGTAAGACGGCAGCACAGTGGTCAGCAAGAATAAGCAAGAATTGCCTTGGGTATGAGAACAGAACTTAGCTCACAACCTTTTACTTGATGTGAGGCTTCCGCAGGGTAGTTAAACATTATGATTATATCCCCTTTTGTAAGTGAAGAAGTGAGCTTGCCTTTTGAAAATGTCCATATTACAAAAATGAGACAAGAATCAGCTTTCTTGGATATGTCCTTCCAGAGATCGTCCCACTACGCCGTGACTGATGTAGAAAACATCCATATGTTGCTAACAAGGTGGGATCTGGTTCACAGCCTGAAGTCATACTGACTGCTGGGGTAAATATGCTCAGTTTTTTTCACCTCTTCACCTTCACAGTATTTGACAGGCAAGGGGTGCTGTGAAGATTCATTCATGTCTTCATTCCTGTTAGAACATGTAAAAATCTGTCACAAATTCAGAGAGTTAAGTGTGATTCTTTAGAGTAAAATAGCACTGGAGCTAGTAGTATTTACTCTCCTTCATTTCTCCTTCACCTGTGCCTGTGAAAAATAGGTTGGAAAGAGCAGGAAAACGCCCTGAAAGTTGGTTGAAGTTTATCTTATAACCTGTGTATTCAGAAAGTCACATAAAAACAGAAACTTTTCTTCATGGATGGGCAGCATTGACCTGTTAATGATAACCAGTTTGTTTTTCAAATGAATCAGGTTCAAGCTGTTGCGATTAGCTTTTAGTAGGTATCCTCTGGACTGCTTGGCAGCAGTAAAAGAAAGGACCTGCCTCTGGCCCCATCTCCTACTGCTCCCAGATGGGCTCCCAGCTGGAGCCTGGACCTGGCCCATCTCCTCACCATGGCTGGGGCTGCCCTTGGCCCTGTTACCAGCCTCGGCTCTGCCCTCTGTGTTCAGCCCCAGGAGAATGTGCCCATGGGCCAGGGCATGGCCTGCACTGGGGACACCCCCGCTCACCCCTCACCTGCCCTATGGGAGCTGCTGCTGCTGCTGACAGGCACAAGGAAGACGAATAGCACCATGGTAGATCATTGGATGCAGCAGAGCTGCAGGAGTGAGGCCGGCCTTGCTCTCCATCCTTGCCAGTGTAGATGATTCTTAGAGGAAAATAATCTCCTCTCGGGTGTGTTGGGCTCCTCCCAGTGACTGGGGAGTGGAAGGTGGAAAGGCGCTGATGTTGGTGGCCGCAT
Source organism: Alectura lathami (assembly GCA_013399715.1). NCBI lineage: Eukaryota > Metazoa > Chordata > Aves > Galliformes > Megapodiidae > Alectura > Alectura lathami. The sequence goes on from VXAV01001772.1 coordinate 109,101, forward strand.
GTTGCAGATGTACTCAGCCTTTCTGGCCACTTTGTAAAAGGGCTGGCCTGCCTTGTTCTACACTTGGATGGATTATTAGTTTTCATGTAATGTAGGAACACCCTACTGCAAAAGTCCAGCCAAAAATAAAGTCATGCATCCATGGCCTTCTTTTTAATTCCCAGTCAGCCTTCATTGTTGGGCTGACCTAATCATTCCTACTGGCTCCTTAAATTAACTTTGTGGATCTGAAAGATGCTGTATGTGTTTCAAGAACATTTTTAATTGAGCTAAATTGTAGTTACCTGATGTAAAGCTCTCTCAGGTAGAAAGAATGTGTATATTCATTGGTATGTATGCATCTGAAGGTATGCAAAATGAACCCATGAATTTGTCAACTACAAGAAGAATCATGTTACTTATACTGTTGATTACATATAATTAGGATTTAAAAGACATGCAGATGAAAAAGCAAATGAGCTAGGAGCGCAGCTCAGATTGAAATTACTCGTGTTTCTCAGTTATTTTAACAGCAAGCATCAATTGTCAAGGGCTGCTTTATTTTTTTTATTAAAATGTTCACTCAGACCTGAAAATTATTTTAATTAGATTAGATTATGGCAACACATCTGCCTCAGTGCGGTCTCATCCATGCAGAACCAATTAGTGTATAATTCCACCACAACTACTGAGACCGAGAGAAGGGTGTGGATGAGTGAAGAGAAGAAAAATAGGGAAGGCAGATGTGGTTCAAGATTTTTTTCCATCTGATTTTCAAAATAATTTCCTATTACATGAATTCCGCTCTTGTTGGTGCCAATTGGAGCTCTGCCATAGGTTGCAGTGGGAGCAGGGCTAGGTCAGTGCATGACCTTTTGAAACCACATCCTCATTTGTTATATAAACTAAAGCTCTGTGAATTGTTTACGCTCACTGTGATAGTTTTTGAAGTGGAAAACTGCCAGAGATGGTGGAACATCACTGATTTTAGGGTGGGCAACACAAATCACAACATGAGTGACTTTTGGTGTTGCTCCTTTGGATCACGGGATTTGTTCCTCTGCATGCAGAGTTGTGGCACTCATCACTAGGCTCCTTCCCTCAGAGGGCTGAAAGAACACAAGTCCTGCATCCTGTGACATGGTGAGGCCAGACATGGTGAGAAAATCAGAAGAAAGAGGAAATGTGTGCTGGTGGTTAGCTAGATAGAGGCTGTAAAAAATCCCTTGTGCCAGAACTCTTTGCTCAGCTATGCCAGGCCATGACTGGGGACGAGTGAGATTTTCTTTCCCTCAGTTGTCATTGGCTCCATCACTCAATGTCAGGGAGAAGATTTTGCCTTACTTTTTGCTTTGGTTTTGTTCTTTGTGAGGGGAGCATGGCATTACAGGAGGGGGAACGAGAATGAAGTAGGTAAAAAAGGCAGGTAACTCTTCTCACTGTCTTTGAGAGACAGATATTTGGCCAGGGAGGATATTCTGAACAGGGAGGGCTGTTCAGAGCCCTCTTCAATGAATTTTTGTACCCAATGGCTTGATGACTTCCTTCTCATGTGTACAGCGTTGAACAAGAGGTTCGCTATGGGTTCTGTGATAGTGCATCTTCCTTTACACTTAGTGAAGACATTGCATCGAGGCTTGACTCAGACAGGTAGTCTGCGCACATATTCCTTTGAGTCATTATGTGTGAGGGTAGGGAAACACAGAGATCAAATCGTTGTCTTTCCTTGATGCTTCTTGGATCAAATGATGCTTTTATACATACTTACCTATGCACATATATCTGTATCCATCTATGTATACATACAGACATATATATATAACTCCAGTGATCACTGGTGAACCTTTAGTGATTATTGCTCTGAACTGCATTTTATATAACGCTGTTTTCATCTATATAAGTTCAGACCATTTGGGGGTTTTTGCTGTACACTGTACCATGATTTGCTCAGTGAGACATAGCTGATGGAGTCTCTTACACTAATGAGGAATCTTACTGAGGAGTACTTCTCCAGACAAATTAATTAATGAAAGAGGGTTTAATTCACAGGAAAGACAGAACATGAGAAAATGTCTTGTATCACAAATGTGATAAAGAAATTGTATTGTTATGGGGAGAAAAAAGTCAGACCATGTTGCCCATGAGCAAAATACCTAGACGGAAATCTTACTGGCACATGTATTTAAAAAGCTCAAGATGACTACAGAGATGGCTTGAATGATCCATACTTGGGGCGGGGGGGGGGAGCTGGTGGGAAGGCTTTTAAATGTAACTCCAGACTTACTGAAATCAGTGGAATGATTGTCTTGGACTTTAGCCCAGCCCCTAATCATGGCTGCAGACACTTTCAAACAAATGTACAGTATCCTGTAATGGAAGTGTTGGGCTGAGACTCATTATTCTGTCCTCCCTGTCAGGCCTGATCCCTGTTCTCAGAGGTAATAGAAATTATTTAGCCGCTTGGCAGGCTAGTTCTCTTATCTTTAGTGCTGTACTACCAAAAATAGCTTTTCATTATGTTACTTTGTATTCCTTCATTAATATGGACTTCCTAATTGTCTCCACAGGTACATAGGAGACTTAGATGGCTTGTTAACCTTCCTGATGTGGTAGTGGAGTCTGGCTACCTGCTGTGCTGTTAGGCCAGCTTGTCCTGTAATTACGATACAAGTGAGTAAAGGCTGTTGCTTCAAAACAGCTCTGCTTTGTTACACTCATTTCTCCACCGCCAGGCAAGTAACTTCACCTTAAGAAATGGATAGTTTATTTAACTTACATGTCAGGTATGGTTTCTCTCCAGGCTAGACCCTACTGTTATTTAACAAGCACCTCCACTGGGCACCATTCAATCTAGCTTTCTGGAGATACTGTTCTTTATATAGGCAGATATTCACCTGTGAGAGGCCTCCCCGGGGATGGAAGTGTGTCCCATCCTCATCATGAGATGAGCAAACTTCATCAGGCATCTGTGCGGTACAAATCTAGAGTGGAATGCCCTGAAAGGTTTTTTTTTTTTTTTTTTTTTTGTTTGTTTGTTTTTTTATGGTGAAGGAAACCCATTTTTGCCCTGCTGTAATTTCTGTCTTAAACGATGTTGCTTTCTTTGTGGGTGTGTACACACTGGAAATTACAATAGAAACTATAGGACTATAGATGCTTTTCTCCTCCTGTGGGTTTCTCTAACTGCCTACCACTCGTTTGGGAGAGGCAAGCGTCTGGAGCTGGCCCTGCGATGCTTCTGGAAGGCACAGGACAGGCAGGGTAAGGAGCTTGGCTTTGGCAGAGAGAGGGCAGTCCTCCTCCATGTTTCACTGAGAGTCATGGGCTGTCAAGAGCTCAATGGAGATGTCGCACAGAAATAAATTAGGCCATCACAATCTGTTTTGTATTGATCCACCTTCAAGCCCTGACAACAAGAGCATGCCAGAGATGGGCAGGGCTGAGCTCATGCTGTTCTCAGCTTTGGGAGCTCTCTGATGTGGCTGAGCTTATGGATAATCTGCAAAACATATCTGCAGATTTCAGATGCAATGGTTATTCCCTGTTCATGTCATCCTCTGGAGATATCCCAAATCCATGAAATGCGATGGTAGATGAACACCACTGTTTCTCCTCTTTTTCTGGGCTGGCTATGTTCGTGTTTCTGGGAGGACAGCAGAAAGTCTCACACAGATGCTTAGACACTTACATCATTTTAAAAGTATTTTGAATATGTCAAAAAATGTCCTTAATTTCCCTGCTTTTTTTTTTTTTTTAAGTTTTTAAGAATCTAAAAGTTTTAAGAGTAGT
>VXAV01001772.1:112910-124683 GCA_013399715.1 Alectura lathami
TTTAAGTGAAGAATTGAAACAAAAAGATAGGTAAAAGCTGTTGGATGAAAAAAACAATAGCGCATAATCAGTCTCTGGCCTTCTCATGGGGCTGTTTAATTAATTACAGTTTGCCCTTACCAGTTCATTTCTACTCAAAGATTTTCTTTTGTTAGCTCTAGGCAGGATATGCACCCAAGCGGAAATTTGTGTGAAGGAGACTAAACTTGTAAACATCACTTCTACCCTAACTGGGAGTGTTTGCATTATAATACAACTTTAATTACAGGCAACTCAAACAAGATACCATCACTCCAACAGCATCTACTGGGTACTGAGCAAGATGAAACTCAGTCCCTTGCAGTCAAAACAAACAGGCCGTCACAAGACAATAAGGTTTTGAGACGTGGTACTTTTACAGTACATACATGCATGCAATATAAATGTACTGAGCACGGACAGCTATGATTAAAATCAGGAGAAGTCAGTAATGTTACCTGGAAATTAGTGGAAAGAGCTACAGCATGGCTTAAATTTGCACTGGCTAGCTTTTTTCAGCAATAATGCCAGCCCGTGCTTGCATTTCTGAGTGTGATGCGTTCCACAAAGAGATGAAATGAGCAGGAAGCAAGTTGGATGAATACAGTGTCATTCTTCTTAGAGCCTAATACTGGTAATAGCGTGGGGTGTTTACAGGGGCAGAGTCCCTGTGGGGTGGCTAGGGTTGCTGCTGATATGAATGAGCACAAATCCTGCATGTGCTTATTTACTGGAGGTCAAAATTTGTCCTTGAAGTCAGTACTAAGCATGAGCTCAAGGCATAGCTCTAGGTATCTTTGGTAGAATTGCATAAAATTTACATTTAGGTCCTTTAAGCTTGCTGATCCACTGCTAAAACTCCACTGTCTTTTCACTAGGGAGATATGTGATGCCTGCAAAACTTAGGAAGGCTTTTATTTATGTATGTATGCATTTATTTATTTATTTATTTCCCTGCCCTGTTCAGTTGGCTATGTGCCTTGCAGAGAGTTGAGGGCTCAGAATTGGCATTGGAAATAATATGATACCATTAGTGAAGACAAATGCACACTGAATATTGGCAATTATTCAATCTCACTCATAAACTGAAAATATTTGAGGGAGACTGTAAGAGCTCTTTCTGCCCCTATGTAGTGCCTTCAGTATTGGGAGCTGCAACGCTCATTCATAGGCAGGCATATAGGCCCCACTGTGGTCAATACTGCTGAGTTTGAACTTTTCTTTCCTCACAAGTGGGATTGAAACAAGCCCTTGTTCGAGGTAAGAAGTATGGCCTTGCTCTTCCTGGTGCCCAGGCAGAGGCAGCTGCAGCACAAGACTGGCTCTTCTTGGGAGTAGGCAGGCTGCTGGGAAGTTTGGCTGTGCTGAACTGGGAGGAGGCCATTGCAGAGCAGTTGGGAATAGTGTGGGAATCTGATATGGGGGTACCTGCGGGATCCTTGGTGGGGGTCACGTAATGGCTTAACTGTTCAGGAAAAGACAAACAATCAGCTAATGGAGGGGCTGATACAATGAAACACATTTGCTTTCTGGAATAGTTCCACCAGAGATTAATTTTCCTTTCACATCAAATACCCTGTATTTCGATGTCATGCCTTTGTGTGCAACTGGGAGTACGTACACGCTATGGGACAAAAAGGTTCAAATCAATCACCAGATCCAATCCATTTATCAGCAGCATTATCCTGAGAATGATCTTAGCTCACAGTATGCAGCAGCAATGACTATATGTTTGTGTTTCAGTAACAACTGGAACAAACAATCCCACATATCGATCTCTCTAGCTCTTACTGATTTCCATCTCCATGCCGTGAGACTGTATTCTTAATTATGGGTCTATTGATTTTGTGGCAAGTGTTCAGATGGCTTGTCTGAATATCAAAAATGAAGCCATTCTGAGATACATTTGTTTCTTTTTTTTTTTTCCCCTGTCCTGTTTGGAGTCAATTTTCATCTCTGTAACAGCTACCTCTGCTGATCATATGCCAGTCGCAGCTGCATTAGGGTGCTCACGGGGAAGGAACTCTAAATGTACTGTTCATCAATTTCATGTTTTTGCCTTACTAAGTTTTCCCTTTACATTTCAAATCTTACACAGCTCACTGGATTTATCCCTCTTCAATTAGCAATCAAGCCTCTCCATATGCATGAATGCTGGAAATCAATACCCACTGAGCCAAGTGCTCTTTAGAATGATAAGAATAAAGCTGTAGGAGTTCATTCTAAAAAACTAATATACAAGTGGGAAGAGGTACATGACTGCAAACTAGCAAGCAGCCTGTGTATTGATAAAGCTCAGGTAAGCTCACTGTGAAGGATTTTCATCCTGGACTAACCCACTGCATGTAGTAGAAGGGCATCTGGGGGCATGCTGAAGGGGTCTGCCACCATTTGCACAAACAAGACTCGTTGCAGGCTCCAGTTCTACCTGTGATCCAGTTGTAACTGCCACTAACATCTTCTGCATACAGAACTCAGCAAGACCCTCCTTTCCAAAACGTGCAACCCAGGGCTTGTATATGCTGAACAATTGCCTGATTCAAATTTCATGAGAAAGATTCTGTAGTTTTCAGAAACATGTATTTATTTCAGGGTTTTATTTTCCAGACAATAGATACGAAAATGACAGTGTTTTCGCTTCCCTTTTCTTTAAAGTCAGGTTCCAATTGTGAAGCTAGGAAGCATCCTATCTCTTCCATCAGAAAAGCAAAAATCCATTTCTTTGAAAGGTTTGAATCTTGTCTTGATTACTGCCTTGGGCATTCTTATATTAATTACTGCTGTCTGATTCATTATCTCTCTCTATTCTGAGTGATGACCAAGCAGAGTAATCATTTGCCCTTCAGAGTGGGGTGGTAATGGATAACCCTTGCAACTGATGAAACTGCTATGCTTCATGGTAGCTAGTCAAGCAGGCTGGTACATTCAACTTTCCTTGTGCTTTTATTACACAGAATGAGATAAATAATACTTGGCTTGGGAATTTCTTGGTCAGGTCTGTTGAACACAATTCTTCTCAGTGAACTCCCTCACTTTCTCTGGATTCAGAGCTATTAAAGAGAAGTAAACAAGCGGTTGTTCAAAGGCGTTCCCCCACTCTCTGTGACTCTTCCCATGTTGTTCCCAACTGGAGATGAAAAGGAGAGGGCCAAGATAGGTCTGTCCCAACATGTATTACAGCTAATGAAATAATTATCTTACAACGTGGCTTAGTATGGAGTAATTGTAAAAGAAAGCTTCTTGGCAGTGTGTCTCAGGGCGAGTTGCTTCCATGATGTTTTCACTCCTTCACCCAGGGAGAAGCTCAGCAGGAGAGATGAGATTATGAAATTCTGCATGTTTTGGATGTCCCATCACTAGGCTTTGCACAGGGTGGTGCGCCTGTGCTTTCTAAGCCTGTGATTTCTCTCATAAATTGGCAAAGACTTTAGGAGTAGCCAGTGCTTCATGTCCTTCGACAGGTAAAGATCCGTTATGGGATGCTAAGCCTGTCTTGTATAGAACACCTCCAAAACCAGCATCTTTTTTGTCACTCTCTGAGTGGGTGCCTAGGACAGAGGCTGAGTTACTCCCTTGCTCATTTTAAAAATCAGTTGCTCCAGAGGAATGCAAGGAACTGATGGGAAGACTGCACAGCGAAGCCTTTGCAAACGCTGCCAGCACATTGTATACTTCCTTCTGGGTCTGACAGTCTGAAAGCCAACAGGCTCCAGGCACAATAACATCAAATTGGAAGGAACAGGCTAGGAGGCAACCCAAACGCCACATAACTTTCATCAGACCCATGTACTTGTCCCCTGTTTGGTCCAAACTAATGTTTGGACCAGATTTCCCGAGATTTAGGTAACAGGAGTGAGAGGAGAGTGTCCTGATCTTACTGAAGGCTTCATGAAGGCACATTGATAATGAAGAAGAGTGAAGTGAGCAGTAACAAATGTGCTGTTAGTTTATGAATTCTGGAAGGCTTAAAAATTACAGCACTATAAGCCAGGCAAACTGGTTATTAGACATGCAAATCCCTTGGAAAATTATATACAAGTACAGGGTATTTTGCAAACGCCATGTCTCTTGTCCTGAAGAAGCTTGCAGCTGCAAATTGTGAGAAAAATGTTTTGCAACTCCAGGCAAAGAATCGGCCCTTAGAAGTGGAAGACAGTGATCACTGACAGAGGAAAGAGTAACATAGCCTGATCAGTCAGGAACACAGACTTCCAAATTTCTTGAAGTATTTGAAAAATAGGAGCAGTGTTGAAGCAAAAATTTTGAACCTGCAGATATCTTGGCGCTGTTTAGCCTGTCTGTTCAGCTCTGCTTCAATGCACAGCTTTGTAATATACAAACATCTCCTTATAGGAGAAAAAACATAATTCAGGGTTGTAAGATGCATGGTGGAGATACACAGTCAGTGCCTCATCTATACAGAACTATTCCACACTAACTGTTCAGACACTTTTTCCAGCACAACTCCAGATATATCACTCTTAAACCAGTGCTGTGAGCTAGCTGAAAGTGTTATAGTTACTAAAAATGAAATTATTTTCATGCTGAACTTGTCTGATTTTCATGAGACTCACCTAATCACCCGTTTGGCTGGTCTGTCCAAAGATCTGTCAGACCTCTGTGCCACAACTTTTGAATGCATTGTCCAGTTCCAAAGGAAGTCTCTTCACTCCTACAGATTTTATACGGAACAGGGTCTTGGCTTGGTGAAACAGTGCCCCAGCAGAGACCTGGTTTGTTCACACAGGTTTTTGTCACATCTCCACACCAAGACTTTTGGAAGAGGCTTTGTTAGTGGACCCCAGCTGGCTTCAAGGCTTTTTGGGAGACCTGAATGAGGGGCTGTGGCTGCTCAGGTGTTTGCAAGAGACATGGCTGGTCGATAACCCAACTGCTCAACTGGCAGCTTATTTTCAGAAAAAACAGTTATTTTTGGAAGTCATCACCATGCAGTGTGTTCTGTACAAAGACCATTACAAAGTGTAAAACCCCCCAAAATTACATCTCCATAATTGTTAAAATTCCAGCTGGTAGGGCATAATTCGTCTGTATATGGGAATTAGGGGAAAGGGAGCAGGTCTCTATCCTCAATCCACATGACAAGAGCCAGAGGCAGGTTGCTTTGTGCTCTGAGTTCTCTGTTAGGAGAGCACATCTCTCTGCAGCACCTGGTATGGTTCACTCTGAAACCAAAATACAGCGTTAGTTGGGTCACTAATCTTATTCAGTGTGACTGTCCCAGTACCCCAGCTTTCTGTATATCTGCTCCATTAGTTGGTTTCAAAAATTCTCGAGACCATGGCAGGTTTAGTGGAGCAAAAAAACCAGAAGTTCCACAGTTCTATGAAGCAAAATGGGTGTACGAGGAAGCATCTGCTGTGGTTCTTCCCCCATTACGAAAATTTTAGAAGGCAGTTATTGTGTATCAGAGCTTGAAAGCGTTGTGCTTTTTTAAAGAATGAAACTATTCATTACCTTCATTACCCTCGCTTTCTTTTTTCTTTTTTTCCTAAGTTGTAAAAGTATTTTTTTAATATATATAAATGCCTGGAGCCATTCTGAGATGAAAAAAGTATTGGTTGGTATAAATAATAATAAAAAAATCCTTAAATCTTACCTATGCATTTGTTCTTTCCTACACAGAAAAAAAAAAAAAAAGTACATCATGAATGAGTAATGAAAGACAACACATTTCTACTGAAGATCCAGATGGCCCGGAAGATCAGTTTAACGAACACATCAGTGAAAATGCCCATTGTCTACACTCCAATGTTGACATAGTATTATTTCCCTTAGTCTTTCAGGTCCTGAAAATGCCAGCATGAAAGTCAATATTTAACAATGTTTTTGAATAGAAGTTCCCTGCCTCGGGTGGGCATAGCTGCCTTCTCTTTCTGCAGCCTGGACGAGGGCTGGTCAGATGCTAATGACCTTATCAGAAGGTCCCCAAAGAAATGTCAGCCCCTGGATCAGTGCCACAGTTCCTTCAGTCAATGTTCAGTGCAAATACAAGAGCTATATCTCCTATTTGGACTTGTAAGTATGAACATAAGAACTTAATTTAAGATGATATTAATTTCACCTGCGTTGTCAATGCATCCATCCAGATGACCAGCAGGCAGCTGAGGGGCTGTGTGTGGCTGTCCAGCTCATGGGTGAGTGGCTAAGGCTGCCGAGCTGGCCAGTGGGCCCAGAGCTGTAACTCCTGCCAGAGCCGCAGGCACAGCCTCAGGGCTGCATTTCCTGGCAGCAGCCAGGGCATTCAGCAGAGCTGCTGGGTTTTTATGACGAGAGCCTGTAAAAGCCTTGGATCATTATTCAGACGCGGAAGCTGGCCAATTTATCGGGTAAGTGTGGTGTTCAGGCACAGCATTGCAGGAAAACAAATGAGGCAACCAAGAGAAAGGCCTGCCCCGTGCAATTACTCTGACAATGAAGGATTGGCACAAGGTGTCCCACAGCAAAGGGAAGCTCATGCTTGTTTTTTGTTCTCCTTCCGATGAATGCCAAGAAATTTAGGCTGTGGTCAGCTATAATCCCATACTCTGCCCAAAACAGTGACCTTGGCTATCATTAATGCAGAAGAACTGTACAAAATGGTGACTTGCAGCCTAGCAGTGATGTTGTGAACATGCAGCATGATGATCACACAGGTTCACTATCAGTGAAAGCAAATCTAGTCCTTTTGAGGCCAAACTGCACCATTTCAGAAAGAAAATGGACCAAATATCTTTGAATTTAACCAAAGCACTGAATCAATAGCAAAATTATTTTCTATATATTCAAAGTAAGAACATGCTCAACAGGCAGGTGAACGACAACAGTGTCACCTTTTTGGCAAGTGAGAGTCAGGAGCTGCAGAGCTCTGGTCAAGTACATTAAGAGAAAGTTTCAAAATAAAGAGATTCAACATTTAAAAAAAAAAATTCTTTTTTTTTTTTTTAACATAACTCTTAAAGTTTATTTTCCTTGGTACAATCATTTTTCGCTCACTTTTGTTTTCTTGACACAATAAAATATATGCTAGGTTTAATAATAGTGAAAAAAAATCTCACTGTTTTTTCAGAACTATTTAACCTTCACTATGTTTCAACCTTATTTTGCAAATCTTTGTGTGAATTCTATAGTGTTCATAAAAATGTTTACTGAAAGGACATTTTAAGGTCTCAAAACAGATTTGTTTAACTTACATAAATCCTGATTTTAAAAAAATAGCATGGATTAAATACCGCGGCATTATAATTTTATTAGCAAAAGTATACATTATTTCTTTTCTTTTAAAATTGAAAACTGGTAGAAAATGTACATTAAATAAATTTTGAACTGTGATTTCCAATATTCAGCCATTTCCGTATGTAGCATAAGTAAACCATCTGGCATACAAAGGAGTGCATTGTGTCTGTCTAGTGTTAAAAAACTACTTGCAGATAATAATTTGTGAGCAAATAGTTCTAACTTTTTAAAACATAAGACCAATTTGTAAAACTGAATGATTCTTTTTTACAGTTTGTTATTATTCATGGAAAGCAACAAAAGCTAAATTAATCATTTGTGTGTTTGTACCTTTGACTAATTTTCTATTGTTCTAGATGTAGCAGGACTTTGAATCCCCCGTCACAAATTAGTGTCCATTTTAAAAGAGATCATTCAAGTGAGGAGAATCAGTCCTTGCTCAGAGTGCTTGGCAGCCTAAGTTTCTGGGAGAACTGCTGTTGGACAGGGACTGAACAGAGAGCTGGTGTCATACAGCAACGGGAATATGTTGAGAACTTAAAGGAACAAATAAAAAATGTTTTCTGTGGAGAGAAGAGCTCTAGCAAATGGCTTAACTGGAGGAGCTGCAATGAGTTACATGTTAACCCGCATGCATATATTAACCTACGGACTGGCTGCTGCAGGTCCTGAGGATGTTAAAGATATCCAGAGACTTGCATGCCTCTTCCTCAGTTCTCTCAGTGCTAAGAGTGGCTGGTGGAATCAGTCTCAGAGAAGATTATCCCATCCATATAAAGGATAAATCTGGATTGCCAGAAGTTTTCTGTTATCAAGTCATCACAGCTCTTCTGTGTGTCCTCAGAACTGAGGAAACCATCTACTTTCTTCTGCTCAGAGGGTGTCAGTGACCTGAGTTCAAGAACCTGAGAACGCTCTGGGCTATGGTGTGCCGTCAGGGTAGTACCACCACTTGAGGAGCAACAGGCTCTGCCAACATTACCTTTAAACCAGTTAAGGAAAGCCCTCTTGCATTCACCTCTCCTTCCTGTCAGCTGCTGAATAATCAACTTAGAGTCAGATGGCTGCTTCAAGTAACAAACATTAGGAGGAAAAATATATTACCTACATTGGCCATCCTGTGGGAAATAACATCTATATGAGGCTGCATGTGTGCATTGGTGTCTGGGTATTTGGGGAACACACATGACATGTTTTGGGCATGATGGATCATTAATAAGAAATGAATTAAAAATTTATGACCAAGAAAATATTGTCGAGTAAGTCTAATCAGTCATGAAAAATGTGCATCTCTACACATAACTAATGCATAGGTTGCATGTCAGCCAACCAGCTTTGTCATCTCAAGGTGTTTAATAGAACAATGGTGACTGAAATGACATTCTGCTCTACCAATCTTTCCTGCCCCCCTGAGTCTCACTTGAAGTGGGCGTGAGTCCACGTGGACTGGAGAAAGAGTAGGAAAGGCAGTAGGAGTTAGAGATGACATCTCAAAGCAGCCCAAATATAAGACAGCAGGGATACAAGCACACAGAGGGATCTCAGAGAAGAGGCTACAGAAGATAAAAGACATAGCTGGAAGAAAAATAAGAAGACACCGAGGAAACTCATTGGAGAGGTCACACAGAGACTCAGATGGGTGACAAAGGCAATCCTAGGGCAACTCATAAGAGGCCTGGCTAAAGAGCTGGCCTTAGGAGGTAAGGCATGCTAGTGAAGTTCACACAGGGATCAAAGAGGATAAAAACATAGCTGAGGGGCTGGCCAGGAGGAATTGAGTGATTAAAGGAGCTTACAAAATCGTGACCAGTCTCGAGATGTGAAAAACTGATAAACAACAGAGATTAGTGTTTTTCTTTAATTGTTACTGGAGGAAAATAGCTGAAAAATGATCTTCAACATTTTCTTTCATTTATTACAGGCAATGCCTTTTATAAATGCTTAGTCATGGTAGGCAAGTATTTGACCTGGGCGAGCAATATTTTGCATTAAATCCTTGGACTGTTTTGGCCATTATTTTAGTGACAGTGTGTCTTGGAGTTAATCTTGGCGACTCCCTTAGTGTATTCATTATTCAGTCAATACATTTCCATTTATCTGTAGTCAGTATTCATATTCCAGTGCAATTGATGCCAAGATATTCTTGTAAGTCTTGTTATTAAGTGATTTGCATAAATCAGCTGATGAAGTCAGATGATTGTGGTATCTTTATTGTTCAGTAAAATCTGCAGTCCTAACAGCTGTGGAGCAAATACTAAAGAAAAAAAACTTGCAAAGTGTTAGAAACAAAAATAAATTAGAGCTCCAAATACATTGCTTGAAATATTTTGGGGCTTAGAAGATGTTGCTCAAAATTAAACCAATATTTAGTATTTGAAACGAGGTGGAATTTAAAGTCTGCCTTTACACATATTTACCTACTGGATTTTGCAATTTGTATTCAGTGAATGTTAAGTTAACAAAAGTTAAGAGGATGAAATTTTATCTGAAAGGTAACCACAGATGACAAAAATGATTTGAGTAAAGGTCAGAATAATTTCTTGCCTGTTTGAGCAAAATTCTTTAAAAAGTTTTTTTAAAAATATTTGTTCTAAAAATGTATTTCATCTACAGCAAAGGGGGTTGCACCTGATTTAGGTGGTCACTCAGAACCGAGGAACTCATCTTGAGCTTAAAATGTTCAGTGAATTAGACAGGGAAACTGAGGGGCAGGATGGGTAACTTACCTAAGAATAAGGGAAGTTTTGAAGAAATGAGACATCTGAAAATAAATCTGAATTTAAATCCTGTGGTTCTGTCTCCACTGGCAATTACAAATGTGGTCAACCACGAGTTTAAAAAAGGAGTGGATGAGTAAAATAACCCAGAGAAAAGGGAGTCAATCAAGCACATTCAGCCCAGCTGTGTGAACCCAACTCTGCTGCTCTGCCAGCCCAGCTGGCTTGCTCTCTGCATGCAGTCTGATTGATCTTAAAATAATGACTGGCCTAAATGTGTAGCGTGGATCTTTACTTAAATATATATGGTAACTGTGCACATGAAAAGCACACTGGGTATTTTATAAGCCAGTACCCAAATCTCACAGAATTTCTTTCCACATCTCATCCCGTCTCCCTTCACAAAGTACAGTTAGAGTAGATTTGTATGTATGCAACAACCTTTACAGCACAGATTTAGAAAGCAGACAGCATTAAGCAGATTGCTTGTCCGTAGGAGTTGCTGAGGAGGTGGATGAAGGGGGTGGAATAGTGAAAGTGTCATTATCTGTGTTTAATGACTTCTCTGACACGGTGTGGAGTCTGCGTAGTGATACCATAGAGCAGATACATGCTTTGCCTGCTGTGTTCATTATGTAGCCTGCTAAGTTTTAGATTGGAGAAATTCATTACCATGGAGGTGGCAGACATTGCAGGGATTCTTGAGATCTGGAGTCTATTTAGCATCTTCCCTATTACAGTGAAAAAACAACATATTTTGTAGGTTAAAACACTCTAATTACACACCACCTATAGATTAATAGGGTAGCAGCTCTCAGTATTGTAAGTGATGGGTAACCACTGTAAAGACCTAAATAGGGATGAATGCGCAGAGGGAACACAAGCAAAGCCTTCTGAGTATCATACATTCCTGGATTTCACCCTTCCTCAATATGACAAATGAAAACACCAGCTCAGGGCCACCTTATACCCCAAAATGTGGAAGGGTGAGAAAACAGTGAAGCCTATATGTGATGGAAAAGAACTTGAGACTAAAGGTGTTTCTGCTAGTAAAGAAGTGAATAAAACCCATAAAGGGGATTTGTTTCCAGGACTTAAATTACAGTGTGCACAGCTGATCCCAGAGGATGGCCCAGTAAATGGCGAGTCCCCACTGCAGTCATCAGTACTCTTTTGCAGCTCCGGTGCCAGCTGTGCCTGTGTGGAAGATGGGATTAGCTATTTCCTTGAGAACTTCACAGGTAGCTAATTCTCTGCTGGGGACCTGGAGAGGAATAAATTTTGCCCTGAATCTTGATTGGAGGAGAGAGAAATGGCCTAAATTCAGGCCAATCCTTGTAGCAGGAAATATTATTTTCCCCCTCAGATGATTATTGATTCATGTCCATGTTGTACTTGCAAGGTTGCCAAGGTGGGAGAGAAACTGGGCTAGGAGATAAGTACTAAATTTTGTTGAACTTTTTAAGCAAGTACAATACACCCAATCATAAAGGTTGTTTCTGACTACTGATTTAGCCTCTCTTCCAGTCTTGCAGTCTGGACCAACTCTTCATGACCTTGGAACAGATTAAAGCCCTGAGAAAGGAGGCAGAAGGTTCAAATTATATTTTTCCTGCAATCACAATCCAGTGTTCCTGAGACTATAGAATTTATACATATGCTCAATAGACTGTGCCTTGCAATAACCTGGGCATACATAAATCTATTCAAATACCTAATTTCCCAATAAGTTATGTCAAAGATGATTTAAGTGGTGAAAAAACATCAGAACTGTATGAATATAAAAGGAAGAAATATACTTTTTA
>VXAV01001772.1:124709-136433 GCA_013399715.1 Alectura lathami
TTTTTTAAAAAAAAAAAAAAAAGAAAATTACTTAGTTTGGGACTGGCATTTCTCAAACTTAAGGTAAAAAAGTCTTTCTGATTTTTTTTTTTTTTTTTTAAAGGGGTTGTTTTTAGTGATAAAAGCAACTTTAAAATACTTTCTAAATGACAGGGTAGTCCAAATATTCATAAGTTTTATGCTCACTCATGTTGAAGTTGGAGGGTATCTAGGTTTCTCTTTCCATCTCTGAAGGCACCTCCCATCTTGGCTAAGCACTTGGGCATGTAACAGATCCCAGATTTGAACTTGATTTTGGCGGATCATAGAGAGGTGCTTAAATGTGCTGAACTGGAGTCCCTGGGGGAGTGACTTTATAGTGGCCACAGGAAATACTGTCATGACACAGCAATAGGACAAAATCACTGGCAGTATCTGTGTGACACTGAGGATGTGTGTAAGCTGTACTGATGTCAGGCAACACAAAAAGAAGCTAAATAAATATCAAATGTGTATTGGCATTTTCTGTATTTGTGTGCTGTAGAGCTATGAAAGAGCTAAGAGAGCTCAGCCTGGAGAAGAGAAGGCTCCGGAGAGACCAGGTAGCAGCCTTTCAGTATCTAAAGGGGGGCTACAAGAAAGAAGGAGACAGATTCTTTGTCACGGTCTGTTGTGATAGGACTAGGGGAAATGGTTTCAAATTGAGAGAGGGAAGATTTAGACTAGATATAAGGGAAATGTATTTTACAATAAGGGTGGTGAAGCACTGGCACAAGTTGCTCAGAGGTGGATGCCCTGTCCCTGGGGAGCTTCAAGGTCAGCCTCAAGGAGCAGGGTGTCCCTGCTCACTGCAGGGAAGATGGACTAGATGGCCTTTAAATGTTTCTTCCAACTCAAATGATTCTATGATTCTATGTTGATGGAGAGCAGTATATATTGCCATAACTGAACACTTTGCAGTGCACTCACTGCCTACTAACTATCTGAGAAACTGCTGAACTCCTTGCAGTTAAATTCCAGACCAGCTACATGCAATTAATGAAAAATAAATTGGGAAAGCCTAGCTAGCCACTCTGCAGTACTTAAAACTGAACTTGGTAAGAGAGAATCATTACAGATCAAGAGACCTTTGAGACTATTTTGGTTGTTGGTTTTGTTTTTCCTTGCTTTTTTTTTTAAATCTTTTTTTTGCTGTGGCAAGATTTGTTCTCCCCAGTGTACACTTTTCAGCACATTGTCCAGACTATTTAAAATGAGCAGGCAATGGACTTTCCACATTTCCCTCAGGAGGCAAATCTGCTGTCTAATAGATCTGACCCTTCTGCTTTTTTCCTGCTGACATTGAGCCAATGTTTTCTTTTTGCTATTTCAGACCAATGCTTCAAGTTATGTTCCATGCTGAATAGTCTCTTGGCTGTTTTATGCTCTGAAAATAATTGGAGTTTTATTATCCTCTTTCTTTCTTTCTCACTTAGCCATGCTAAACACATTTAGCTCCTATCATCACTTTTCATGAGCTACCTTCAATCCTTTCAGAGGTTTTAATTTCACTTCACTGTCTTCTCTCCGGAACTGTGTTCCTTAAGTCATTCCCTGTTTCTAAACATCTTTTCACCTTTAGTGCTACTAACATCCATAACAGAATACATGAGCTGTGGCACAGCCGATTATCACTACCCAAAGACAATTGTTGTCCTCACTCTGCTGCCTATTTCTGTGTTATTGAGTATTGTAATAAAAAAAATAAAATAAAATAATGATGTGATATACAAAGCCTAATGTCTGATTACTTGGACAGTATCCTGAAGTGCTATTCCTAGCATAGACTCTTATTAACATCTCCCACATTACAAAGACATTTTTATTTATCTTTTTCTTTCCGCACCATGCACTTGAGTCACAAAGAAGAACATTCTTTTCCTTTCTCTTGACATAAGCATCTAAAAGCCTTAGTTATCTGCCCGTCCTCACATAAACCAGTAAGAAAATGCTGGACAGCTTCTCCTTTGTACAACTGAAAGCACTACTGTATCTGAAGGGGGTTGACACATCTCTAATACTAAAGGTTGCAGTGCCAAGGCTGAAGGCCCTCCTCACCACACAGCTGGCCTCTGAAGGTGGCTGAAGCCATTCTAATCTCCACTCTCCTGGAATGCTGCTCCATGGATGACCACACACCATAGACTCTATCATGCTCTGTTTGGGAATAATCCTGAAGTTTAACAAACCCTTCAGCTTCATGTATAGAGAAATCCGCCTCACTGTATGCTTTGTAATCATGCCTGTTGGCTTTACGAAAAAGAATTTTTTTTTTCATTTCTCAGTGTGCCTATAGTCCCTTCTAGTGCGAAGGAGACCATGTCCAGAGAGACAGCAGTGCTGATACCTAGCCAAAATATCTAGGCTTGCTAAAAACCACCTAGGGCAAGATCTTTGGCAAACCAGCTTGGCATCTCAGAGGCTTCCAGAACTAGACAGCAGCTGAGATGAGGTCTTGAAGGCCAAGTCTGGCTGTAGACTGTGCCCATTCTGTATCGAATTTGGTGAAAAGCTGCAAGAATACTTGTGCTGGGACAGTGCAGGGAGCAGCGTAGAGGGGGAAATCCTCAGCTGGAGATGGCCTCTAGAGAGGTGGCAGATGCCATCTGAGCCTGATTACACGGCATTTCTGATGACCGGGAATCCAGAGCCATAGGCACTGAGAAGTGGCAGTTTGTGGACAAAGTGTTGTGGGTCTTCAGTGGAGCACCCTCAATCCTTGTTGTCATAAACATCATTCATGTTATGACAGCACTTAGGGGCACATGGTATATTCCATATGTGGAAAAAAAAGAAGTTTAGTCAGCAAACAAAACGTCTGAAGCCAGATCCACTGCTGTGGGGCTGTCACCCAAGCAGAGCTGGGCTGGCAATAGTGGGTGTAATGGGTTTAATGTCGTCCTCTGCACCCTTGTACAGGCTGGCACCAGCCAGAATCAATGAAACAAATTTAAATGCAATACTATTGTCATTTTGATGCAATGTGCAGAGGAAGAAGGGAGGCACTGTTATTTTGTGATAATAAATTTTTAGTAAAAGAGACCAACATTTAAATGAGCCCCAAATCAAAGCCTTGGACAGTGGAGGAGCAGTGGAGAGGCAGGAAGGGGAAATCTGGAAATGCAGTTTAATATGCTTTTCCCTGTCCAATCAGAAGATGCCATCTAATTTCTAGGACTTCCAAGTCTCATTTCATTTCAGACAGAACCTTTCTACATTTCTAATATCTGCTCAATGGAGAATTCAGTGTCTTGTGCCCCTTGCAGACAAATAAATGATTTCTCACTAGCAACACAAGTTTGCAGCTGGCTTAGTGGCTGTGAATGCTCTTTTAGCTGGGACCCATCCTTGTTACCAGTGCTGCACAGGCATAGCCCCGCTGCTGTTTGCCTACAGGCTGCCCTGTTACCACCCTTCAAATGCCCTGATCTCTCTTTTTCTCAAACCTCCTGCAAGCACGCATCCCAGAGGGCTGAAGCAGTTCTGCAGGTCAATACAATAGCAGGAAAAACAAAGGGTGTCCTGGGTGTCCAGCTCCCTGGTGTGTGGTAATGCAATTATCAGCTGATCAAATAGCCATATGTCGCTGTGGGCGAGAAGCAGGGGAGACAGCAGGTATCTTGTCACCAGCCTCTTGTCCTGGCTTCTGGCCCACCCTTCCCAGGGCAGAGCCTGAATTATGAAGGCTGGGAGCTGGGAATGCTGTGCCTTTGACTGGACATTCAGCCTGCCCTTTGTGATTTGTGCCAAAACTCTTCTTTGGTTTTTACCTTTGTGGAAGTGTGAAAGGGGCTGCCTGAGCAGCAAGTGAAACACAGGAGGAGCAGCCTCTCGTGCCTCTGTGGCTGCTGGAATGTGGTGTGTCCTCAGGGAGAGGAAGCTGAAGGGCGTCCATCAGCTCCAGGGAGGCTCTGGGACAAAGGTGACCATGTTAGGGGTCAGAGTTCAGTGCTATAATGCATGACACACATCAAGCATTGTGGTTGTGTCCTCACCAGCTGATATCCTCTGGAAGGAACAGCTTGTTTAAATTAGCTGTGGTCCTCACTGAAAACACCAGTACTGAGGTATGCCCAGTGCCCACCATGCAGGCAGGAAGTGAGTCGGATCCATCCACTGGCCTGCAATAAGGGAACGGGTGAATGAATCTGAGAGGAAGAGGGGATAAAATGCCTGTGAGAGCAGGAAAAGTGTTTGAGTGTAGAAGTGATGTGAGGGTAGAGCAATTGTGCTGGAGAAGCAATTATGCTTCTCCATCTTTAAAGGAAAGTGCCAAGTGGAAGTGACTTAAGTGGAGTAGAGTTGTTCAGGCGTTTGAACTTCAGATAAATAGATAGGGTTTCCTCAGTGTCTTCCGTATGCCCTTGTTCATCACTTCCTTGTATTTACTGTAGGAAATACCTCCAGTATCTCAAATACTGAGGTTATCTGACTGCAAACACTTATCTAGTCATCGAAGTACTTTGCACCAGGGCAGAATATGGGCAGTTCAAGTCATGTTGGACCCTCAGTCCCAAAGGGGCTAGATTAGGTTTGCTGACAGATTCAGTCCTGTGAACCTTGCATCACTCACCCCTTTGCCCATGGTCCCAGGTGCCACTGGGACTCACAGAAATCTCTGCTCTGCTCTCTTCCTTTTGGTGCTGTGAAATTTTAATGAGCCAGCTGCTTTTAGGAGAGACCTGTCTCATACAGCGCTTGAAAATGCCACCTTTATGTCCCAAACCTCTTTGCTACAAAAGCATCAGGTTTGGGCAAAAAGACATCAGTAGTGCAGTTAGTGTCGAGTGGCTCAAAAGGCCACAGCTTCAGCAAAGAGACTGAGGAAATCTGCAGGTTAAAACAGATGGTTTTAACCTGTAGCTGGCTGCTGGACAAACAGCAGAGACATCAGTCAGATGACACACAGCCAGTGACTGGAGCTGATCACGGCAGCATGGACAGAGACTCTTGTGGCAGGAACATCTCCACTGGTTGAGCCTCAGACTTGGGCTGAAAATTCCTCCCTCTTCTCCTCAAACACAAGCCAGGCTCAGAGAGATATTCTGAGAAACAGTGCTAACTAGGGAGTTAGAAGAACCCAAATGACTCTTATAGACACACAGTTTGATTGGCACATTTTAACAAGTAGGAAAGCAGCCTGCCAGAAGTCCCCTGCCACAAGACAGTTGGCAGTGCCTATCTATTACAAGTGTGTACAAAGTGTCAATAGCAATAACAATAACATTAAGAAAGGGAGAATGTCTCTGGCCTCACAGTCAAATTGAGAACGAAGTATCAAAAAGTTAATGATTGCACTGCAGTGTTAAACTTCTGCCTTTTATTTCATAAGCAGAACTCACAGAGCAGTAACAGCTCACAGTTCAAAAAGGACACAGCTATCCCCTGTGCTGACATCCACTTATGCTCTATTTAACACGTGGAATTTAAGTGGTGCAGAAAGTACACTTGGCCAGAAGTTGCTGCCTGAAAACCTTCACAAAGGAAAACACTACCAAAAAATATTTGTCAATAGGAAATTTCTTAATTTGCTCTTGAGTCATAGATTTTTCTTCTGTTCTTTAACTAGATATCAAAGGAATATCTGTTATTTAAAATAAAAGATACTGACTGATACCCTTTGAAACAGCAGCATGCTGCATATAAAGAATTGGCCATATGTATTTTATTTTAATCTCATTAATCTACTGTTGAAAGCTGTTGTTAAGCAAGCAGTCTGACATTGGAAGGAGTCCTGCTAACTTTCAGAGGCTCTAGAATAGCTTCCAGTGTTTAACAGGTTGTGCTGATGAAATAACACCCATGATCTGTATTACTCATATCTGTCCACAGCTAGCTTGGACAGGCTGCACTTATTTTGCTTCATATCTGCTGACTGTGTAAAAATGAATGGCCTTTACTATGTGGGAGGTCGTTCAGCATGAATATCCAAATTGTACCTCCCAGACTTGGGGTCTGTGCATTACAAATGACGCATTAGTGTAGGGTATGCACATGGCATGGGCAGTCCAGGAGGCCCATGTCGAGGAAGAGATGCCAATTAGAGTTGGAAGCTTGCCAAAACCAGTGGGAGTGGAGGTAGAGGATGTAAGCCTGGAAGAGATCAGAGCAGAAGGACATGGTTCTGTTTCAGTGTACCCCTCTGGCCTACCACTCCAGTCCGGCAGTGGGAGAGCAGGGAGGTGCTGCAGCACCACAGCTGGCTTGGGGAGGGCAGGGAGCAGTTCTGGACAGGCCTGTTGCTGTCCCTTCTGCCACTGCGAGGAGGTCCTGCCCTGTCCAGTATTGTCTGCTTTTGGTGATGAAAGGGGAAAATTACTTCAGGAGAGATTATTCCTTCTGACTGATTAGAACCTGAAAATATTCCAGCTCAGGTAGAAGTGGTGTAGCTGGGACAGTTACATCCCAAGGTGTGGAATAAGCACCAAACATCTGCCTTTGGAGAGTTTCATTGGTTACAAGCAGGAAGAGGTGTAGATCTCTTCCGCTTACAATCATTTCCCCTCTCTTTTCTTCTCTGGCCTTAAAACAGGGAATCTTGAATCAGGGAGGCACGCTGATGAGATGGCCCAAGGCACTCTTGCTTGCGCACAAAGTAAATGCTGCTGCCGATGGAGTAGCAGCAGGCTGTTTCGGAGAGGAGATACACAGCTGTAGAAGTGTCACGCTGGAGGATTAATCTGTGTGTGTGTGAGAGGAAAGGAAGGGCAAAGGGCATTTTGGTACCTGCCTGTCCCTCTCCCTGGGAAGATGTGAGCTCAGGTCAGTGGTAAAAGAGCTGGCAATACAGAGACTTTACAGCCTAACCATTGCTTTTTGGGGGTTTATTTGCTTAACCTTTGTTGGTACAGGAAGATCAACAGCAAAAAACATTGAGAACAAAGCAAGCCATAAAAGGAGTGATGGTGTTCAGCTAGTAATCAGGGGTGTGGAAATTGCATGCAGATAAAGTATTTTTAAAACAACAGGCAGCACACTAGTCCTCGGTATTTTCATCCAGCCTATTTTGCTTTCAAAAAGATTGTCTAACAATTGTACTGTTTAAAGTATAATAACTTACCTTGCTATGTCTGAATGCATCAGTTAAAAGAGTCACAGCCGCATGACTGAAACCCTTCAGACACTATTTGTTGTTGTCAGGAGTATCTGACGCTGAGTTTATGTCAGTTGTTCACACAGTATACCGGCGGGTGTTTGATGTATGTGATGAACAAAAGAAAACCATAAAATAGCATTCATTACTGACACACCTACTCTGGACTTCAGAGGATGTTAACAGTTTTTTTCCTGATATTCTGCCTTTCTTTCACCTTGTCACCTAATCAGACTTCGTTCAACAGAACAAAGTAAAAACTAAAGGTAATAAAAGGTAAGTTTCTGTTCTGTTTGATTTTTATCTAGCAGGACAATCTTAAACCCTCATGAAAAAACATAAAACAGTACAAATATTGATGTGTTTGAACAGTCAATCATAAGTACAGAAAGTGGGTCCTGAACACCCTTTGATATTTCTTGATCTCTCTTCTTCGAGTTACAGTGGCAGCAGGAGACCAGAGCCCTATTTTTGTAAAATCAACAAGAAAACAGGGCAAATTCTGATTCCTACAAAAAATGTTCCTAACAAGAGGCAACAGATGAATGTGACAGTAAGCTGTAGGGTATTGAAAGAGTTTATCTGCAGAGATCACATCCTCTAAGACAGCATCCACGCTCCTTACAATTGTATTGACTGGGCAGTTGTCAACAGTGGATTCTCCAGAGTGTTTGCTCATTTAAGGATTTTTCCATTTACCAGCACTTCAAAAACAAAAGGATTTTGAAAGCTCATTGTCCTTTCCCTTCAACACATTCTCCTCTGCCTGACAAATTTTCATAAAATGCACTGAGTTCCCTGTGTCTGTGCACCCACAGAGCAGTACACATTGGCTGTATCTGCTCTCAAACTCAAGATTTCGTGGTGTGTTTTTATTATAATTCTGTGAATCTGTTTTTAAATGAAATGTTACTCCAGCCACTTTCTCACCAATTCCATAGCAAACAATCTTTAAAAGAGGAACTCTGCATGTAACGTGCATGTAACTATCAACTGTTCAAACACAGCTTGTTCATCAGAGCCCTGAGATTAAATCTGTCATGGCTGGAGTCTCTGTTTCTGAGGATGCTAATGATGTTATTCCTGTGCTGAGGATGGGAACCAGGATTACACCTGTCAGCACTCATTTGCTTTGATTTACCTGAGGCAGTGAGCCACCTATTAGCAATCCTCTCCGAGTATATGCACCAACACCACTCACTGTGCACATGGTTAACTCTTTGTTTGGGAGCCGTGGGAGAGTTCCCTTTCGGTTTATTCTCACCCTTACCTCCCTTTCCAAGTCAGCAACTTCCAAAACGTAGACTGGAGTACTCCAGTCAACTTATGTCCTTTGCTCTGAGATGTTTTTTCTGCATTAATCTATACTCAGCACATGCTTGAATGACCCAGCTAACTGTGCAAACCAGGCCACTCCGTGATGCTGTCCTGCCCTTGGCTATATTTAACCAGTGTTTGCAGTCTCTGGCTGTTTTATCAGTCAGACTTTTGCCACAGAGCCTGAATTTGAAGGTCATGATTTTCCCAGGCATGACATCTAGGTGATGTTGCTGTTTCTGAAAAGCTGAGAGCTTTCTGCTGCTTGGTGCCTGAGCCACTTGGGTAGGTACTAGGAGCTGGAAAAGGGAGGTAGCTTTATGTAGGAAGTCTTTGGTGCTGGGTTGTTGCAGGAGAACTTTTATCCCCTGCTCTCTCCCCACGCCACCACAGCAATGTATTGGCACCTCAAGAAACTAATGTTGATCTCTCCCTTACAGGATTTGGAGGAAGGCTTCTAAAGACAAGAGATATGCTGACTACAACCCTAGGTTCAAGCTGGGATGAGAGTATAATTAATTCTTCACATACAGCAAAGCACTATCCTTCAGAAGTGCCCAGATCTGGGAAGTACTGCAATTGTTCTTCAATCTCCTTGCCTCTTGTTTTGCATTAAACTCTCCAGTCAACTGGCATCTGTTCCCCCTTGGGGGTTTGAGCCCTGCAGAACAATGATATTCTCTCTTCCATGATGGTATTTGAACTAGGCTTATGCCTCCAAATACCTATTCAATGCTGGGCTTAGCTTGCCAGCTGCTTTCCAACCTGCCATTCAGTTTCCCATTTGGTGCCATGGTGGCCCTGCAAGAGCTGAGACTCATTGTAAATGATGGTCTTTGTATTTCTTCCTGCATTTACACAAAAAGAAGTCAAAAGACATAGCACAAAAAATTGAAATGGTCTTTTGTACTTTCAGAGGGAGTGGAAGATGAAACAATTTCCAAGAAAAGGTGACTCACTGAGATTTTCAAAACTGGTCTGCATGGATGGGTGCAAACAGGTCCAAGTTCCTTTGCTCTGACTAGGTCTGGTTCAGAAACCATGGAGCTGTACTAAGGCTGTGCCCAAGTTGACTCGCCTAGCTGAGAAGCTCATACACCTTTGTGGCTTTCAAACTAATGCTGGACCATGGCCAACCAGCCTGGAGCAGTGGCAATGTGAGCTCATGTCTGCCTAACATAACTGCAAGGATACCATTTCTGTGTATGCCAGGCCTTCAGGAGCATCACACTTATGAACGAGGGCTTTGGGTTTGCCTTAATGAGAAAGAAAAAGCAATGTATAGGATGTTCCAGGAAGCACGAGCTGAAGTCAACAGGGGCAAGGGGACATGATTTTCTGAAGAACATTGAAAACCTGGGGTAAATTCCTTTTAAAATACAGCTTATTGGATGACAGTGCTACCCAGCAGCAGATACACCTTGTTGAACATTTAAGTGTTCTGGTTTTCTTTGTTTTGTTTTGTTTTTAAATATTAACTTTGAGTGAGCTTTAGAATTGTTTTGTTTTCTCAGTTTTTTCAGTATCTTCTATTTTTATTTCTTTATCTTATGCAAAGCTAAGAGCTCTAATTGGAGTTCCAAATAGTTCCAAATCAGTTTCTCAAGTCTTTGTGAAAACAGTCTGGTTAGATAGAGCCTATTTATTTATACCCAGAGAGGAGTTCCAGCTTCCTAACATCACAAAAAGGAAATTTAAAGGAACAATTATTTTCTGTATGGTATTAGGTTTATTAAAGCAGCCAAGGAGAAATTTGGCATTTGTTTCATAGCATTTTTTCCGTTATTTAGCCATAGTCTCTTTTGAAATCATGACATTCCTCCCAAAATACTGTAGTATGATTAGGTTGTGAAATATGAATCTAAATAAAGAAGATCCTGTGGTCAATACATGCGTCACTGTCACAAGGCCACCAATCAGATTTCCAACAAATGAATGTTAAAGAAATGTTATCAATTTACTGTCAGTTAGACTGAATACATTAGCCTTGTAAATATGCAAATACTTCTTAAAACACATCCAAAGTGGGAAAAAGAAGTTGATTTTAAAAGTATCATATTCTGTAATGTGAATAACTTTATGGTTATTGCTTCATTATGAACTGCCCATTAAAATTCCCAAGGTATTAATAAAGCAACAACATTGCTTTGGTTTAGAAATAGATATCTACAGTTTGTCCTCTAACACCATAATGAGTGTCACGCTGCAGCAGATAGTGACACTAAGATGCAGAAGATTGCCTAGGGGCATAATGCTGCTATCTGCATGAAACTTCTGATATTCAGACTAAACTGAAAATCTGGGCACCCTGGTTTTGCAAGATTTCTGAGATGAGGAGTAAATAAATTTTTATCACAAAGACTCACTTAAACCTCAAGGTCTTCACCATTCATTCAAGGTCTTCACCATTGCAGTTAGTTCTTCTCCTGGTTACTCAACATTTCTGGCTCAGCAATATTGTTGAATGGTGGCTTCTAATGGTCACAAGGTAGAAGATAAAGATGAATGTATAGACAGTACCAATGATCCTGTGGTCCTTTACTTTTGCCCAGGATACTGGCCAGTGTTTGAATCAGTACATAACAAATCTCTTGGAAATGCTACGGTATGTTTATAGAAGACATTTCAGCAGTGGCAATTGTCCTGTGCTATGTGGAACAACATCCTTATCTCCATGACATATTTTAGTTGACCTAATGCAGGAAAACTTCTTATGAATATCAGTATGATTTTCTGAATTCTGTTAAAGCTTCGAACACACTACGAGACCTTGAAATAGTGAGTACCTACAGTATCTCCCAGGGATCCAGGGAGTCCAGTGATTTGCTCAGTCTATTTGCATATCGTCTTCTATGTCCTTTCTGTCTTGGTTTACATAAGAAGGGCAAGCACTTCTGGCAGTAGTTCAGAATCATCCATTTTTAAATAATTTCATTTCTTAAAACTAAAGACTTTCACGCATCTCATACACACTTTGGAACCTCTCTTAATTTGCTCCTGAAAAATAAACCTGCCAAATCTTTGTGAGATACTGAACAGAACAGGATGTTCGCAGTGAGATCTTCTGTCCTCACAACAGTAGCATGTTTTCAGTAATGTATTATGGCAACATAGCATTTTATTTATTTACCAGGTTGCAGTTAAGGACTGAACTGTTACTGAACTATTTCTACGAATACTGGAACAGGTTTTTAAGATCTGCATCCTCCCACTTCAATTAGTTTTTAGCTGAGTTATCTGAGATTCTGCCATACAGCTGGTATTAAAATGAGTACTTAATCTGCCTATATGAAAGG
>VXAV01001772.1:152486-198941 GCA_013399715.1 Alectura lathami
TTTTTTTGTTACAGACTCATTTAAAAAATATTCCTGAAACAGAGAAACCCTCTCTACCTGTGACTCACAGAACATAGGTTAATATTTCAGTACCCTACATCAAGAACCATGGAGTAGTTAAAAGATAGGCAAAAAATATTTTTTTCCAAAGCTATAGCTTCTGACTATCACGACAGAAGCAGACCCAACCTCTGATGTCTGGAGCTCTTTCAAAGACAGGATCAGTACAATCACAACTTCAGATGATGAAACATCCTAAAGCTGTCAGATTTTACAGAAGTTCTTGTTTTTATATTCCCTTGTCAAAAAAACTCATCTACCCAGTGACAACTGGGAATGAAGCTTTGGTCTGAAGCCTTAGCGTGATCCCATCTGGGTGAAGTAACTAGAGCAGTGACTAGTTATCTGCTTCCTGAGTATAAGCTCTTGTCTCTACCAGGTCAGGATAGGCTGGGTAAACCTGTCCCAAAGGCTGGGTTTCACTCATGATCAGTAGTACTAAGTAGGACTCATGCAGCCAGTGAGGAGGCTTGTAGGGAAGAATGTTGCTAATTATGAGCCTTCAGCTTTTGTTTAATAAATTTGTTTAATCCTGAGGGATATTTTCTGTTGCTGAAAAAACAAATATATGAGATTCGACTTTAAAAATACAGCACCATGTTCAGTAAATTCCAGCCAGGTGTATTTGGCAACATTTCATTCATTATCCCCTATGAGAATTCTCTTCCATATTTTCCACAAGCAAAAATGTGAGGAATAGTTTATTGTCGTGCTCTAAGGTGGCTCTTTGGGAAAGCTCAAATGAGTTTTGATCACCACAAACCAAGAAATATTTATCAGAACTCGGATATAATTCAGTGCAAGAAAAATGCTATTTAAAACAAACAAACAAAAAAGTAATCCTGCTACACAGACTTAAAACCTGCAGCTGGTCTGATGCAAAAAAGTTATTGTAATGTGCCTTGAACTCTCTTTTCCATGTGTTCTGGGCATCAGTCAATGATGTTTCATTGCTCCTTCTGCTACCAAGATGTTTATTTGCTAGGTGATTATCACACATTTTTTGTGGTTTAGATTTACTTACTTTCACAGTCTGCTGACAAGATGCTAGGAAGTGGTATACTTGTTTCTTTTTGTTCAGGGGTGTATTGATTCATAAACTACTTCTCTGATAGCTGGCAGTTTCTCTGTTTCTGCCTGGAGCTTGATGTAGATGCTGCATGAAGGATCAACTGCTCTCTGCTAGACTGCCATTTATTTTTAAAGTCTACCCATGACTGACAATCAGGAATTTTCAAAAAGCAAGCTTTATTCTGAAAAACAGGATGAGTCAGTTGTTGATACAAGGTAATTGATCAAAATATAGTCAGAATAAGAAAACAAAGAAGCAAAGCATGTAAGTTTGACACACGGCCTCATGGAAGACAGAATTAGTCAGCTATAACCTATGCAAATTCAAGATTTTCTCCCTGTAATTATTTGTTAAATTTATTCTTACTTGAAGGAACACTTAAGCTCCAAACTGAGACTGGAGAACAAGGATATGTGCCTCTGAATGTATATGTCAATCTGAATATGGTCCAGCCCTTGTTTTGAAGGAGGTCAGTACATGCACTCCCCTTTCACGCAAAAACAGACAAAGTTTACAGTAGAGACAGGAGTCAAACCTGTGCCTCTCAGTCTTGGCCCACATTGATCATCCAGCTAGATTTTCCCCATTCTAGCTTTGTAGCATGCAGGAGCTGAGGCCAGGGATCTTCTCCGTCCCTAGAAATGCACCTTCCCCATGGAGATCCCTGTCTGTGGCTTAGACAAGCCGGTCTTACCATAGACTGTCTATGACGAAAAGGGATTTTTTATTACTTTGTTCCCTTCTCATTGGCTTTTAATATCATACAGCGTTGTAAATTCAGGGGTAGAGGGATACTGTTGCAGCCTTGCTCAGACGAGGGCTGTGCAGCAGAACCACACAAAGAGCAACTGGGGATGTGGGTGGAGGGACTCCTCTCCCTGACTGAGTGGACGTGGAACCATGTCTGAACTCAGGGTTATGGGAATGCACAAGCACAACCTCTCCCTGGACACTTTGTAGGTAACAGATGTCCTGTTTGAGCCTCTTGGCCCTATGCTGGATGCTTGGGTCTCTGCACCAGCTGAGTGGACATGCCGCAGGGCACACATAGGTGACACTACCACCACGCAGCACATCACTTCTGATCCCGCAGCCCCCAGAAAGTAACCTCTGGGCTTTGTGCAAGTGGGAATGAACAATTTCTGTAGCAGCACTTGGGAAGGTAAGGGGTAAGCAACTCTTTGTTGTAGTTTTGTTTTCAGAAATTAAGGTATTATGGTGAAGTGCTGGCATGAAACGTCACGGATGTTGCTCATTCCAGGAGTGCTTGCCAGGGCAGTGAATGTCATGAGGGAGAGTTAGCCCAGGACATGGTTCACAATGATCGAGTCCCACTTCCTTCTCATTCCTCTAATACAGATTCTTCAAGAGACCATTTTTAAATGAAATGCTAAAATTAGTCCTTACAAGTTGCATTTTTTAAGCCTGAGAACTTCAAGGTATTTAGATGAGTAAGTCATTTATCCTTATGTTACCTGAGTACCTTTGCACTGTCTGAGTACCTACCTACTGAGAGCACACAACGCACATTTGCATTCACCACTAATCCTTCCAAACATCAGCACGATGCCAGTCTTGAATCACTTCGTTACCTACGAGAATTGTGTCCTCACTACATGCCTTAGCAGCCCTTGCCTGGCAAAAACAGCCCACCTGTGGCACTGAATAAACAACCCAAGTGGGCAGGTGATTTTGTCTAGCTGTTACGTACCTTCTCTTTGCTCAGCATGGAGGAATCTCACTGTTTTGTTCTAAAAAATGCTGAAAGTAGAGCCCTACAGCCCTTTTCATTTCACATAGAGCCTGAGGACCGCTCCAACAATTTAACAATGAACAGCTGAGTTACACTACCCAGGTGTGTCCCCTGGCATTGTTTAATTTACTAGCATAGGCATAGCCTAAGACCTTGAAACCACAGACCTTGAAAGATAGCACAGCTCTTCGGGGTAAGATCTGAGCAGGATGAAGTGGTGCAGAACATGTGGGCAGAGGGGATGCTGGCCTGATCTAGGCAGTGTTAGTCTCTACTGATTATTTCCACTGTAGAAAAGGAATAGCTAAATCTTTCCACACATGCACAAAATGTCATTCTTGTGATCCATCTATTCTCCTTTCATTTTCCTCCTTTTTAACGACAAGCCTTTCCTGAAGCTGATAGCTCTATGCAGAATGACTCATAGGGATGCCCGTGATATGCCTGAGAATCCTTTTCTTCTGTTTCCTGGTAATGGCAAAATTCCCACTGATGTGAATGAACTTCTATATACTGTTGTAGATTTACTGTATGTTCTTAATCCCAGCTGCCTTGAGGCAAGAACGTCCTCAAATATTTGCATGTTCTCCATTTCCTAACAAACCATTCTTTTTCTGATCTAAAAGCAAAAATCTGAAAGGAATGACTTTTTGAACTAGCTTGGCTGAACAGAAGTTTTTTCCTGGCTTTCAAGCAGATCCAGTTCTTAAACCACTACACTAGTTTCTTATTAATATTCAGCTCTCACTTCTATCCATCTCCTCTCCAGCAGAAAAGCTAATCTGCAAACTATTAATATCCCACCTTTGGAGCTCAGACCAGCACATCTGTTACTTATAAGTGTGGTTTGATACCAGTGAGAGATGACTCCATCATCCAGCACATTTATCATTCTAAGGGGGAGAAGCCAACTGAATATACAGCCGGAAAGTGTACACGTTGCACAAGTAAATATCCCTCTGCTTGAATTTCCTATGTGTCTGGAAACAAATAAAATAAAAATTATGGGCTTTAACTGATGCCAGTAAATCTCCATGCACTTCTGTCCTCAAGGTGGGAAGGTATTATAAATTCAACGCATCTCAAAGGGGTATGTTGGGAACAAAGCATCTTTAGTCTCTTTGGGCATTATTTGGACTTCTCTTGTAAGCTGATTCAATATTAAAGCATACTAGAGTTGGTTTTAGAGTTGCATTCTCATTCTGAAGAATATGGAGGTGATATTAATAGCTAGGGAATTTAGGCATGTTCTTCTGCCTTATGCTGCATTATACTTGGCTTTTTTTTTGTTGTTGTAGAATTGGTTTCAGTGAGAATACTTGGTGTGCACAAGTCAGAATCTATCCATCAGGGAATGTTTTTAGAAGTGAGAGATGGTACTTCCTGCTCTGATGATACTCACAACTTCTGTTTGCTTTCCACTCACAGAAGTGAGTTACATTCATTATAAGAGCAGACAGGCACCGAAAAGATACAGTGCCATGTAGTTGTTTAGATGACTAAGCGCCAAGACTTCATTCATGAAAACAGGCAGAAGGCCCAAGTTTAGAGTCCTAGCAGTCTTGATAACAGATAGACAAGGACATGTCTGCTCACAGAGCATGCTACCACATCTTCACAGTCCTTCACAGCAAGAGCTTGTATAGATGCACTTGCACAGAAGTTGAGAAATTTTGTCTATAAAATGCAGGGTATTCTGCAGCCAAATGCCAGCATGCTCTGCCCAGGCTTCACCTTGGCGCATTAGCTGAGCCTGTCTAGAGGTGCCCCTCCCTACAGCAAGGCTTTCCAGGCCCAGCTACCAGAGTTTCACAGCTTCTGCTCAGCTGGGAGCACTGGCAGCTCTCACTCACTTCTGGCTGCAGGAAATACTGTAGACAGGAGCCTCAATAAATTTCAGCAGCAAAATTTACTCAGCTTCAGCAACCAGGCAGCATCTAATGCTGGCCAGCAGTGCAAATCACTTAAACAGCTTGCTTGCAAGTTATTGACTGAAGTTGTTCTGCTGCATGAAAATATACTCAAGTAATGTTTTATAGATTTCCACACACAAGCAATATAAGCTGTTTTCAGACAATTTGTTAGAGGAAGAAGCTACATTTGTTAAATCAATTACTGCAGAAACAGCATTTGGTGTACATTAAAGCTTCCTCAGTCCTTTTAGAACTGATGAAGTCAAGATAAATGGAGAAGGAATAGGAAAATAGCTAATTTGGGGCTTGGTAAAGATGTATGGCTTTCTTATAGCCAAAAGTCTCCCTCCTCTTTCAGGATTACTCTGAGGCGTAGGAATATGTAGTATGGAGCTTGCATATGCACCCATGATCCCTGAAATCTTTCATTTTTCTCTGCTTCAGAGGTTATATGATAGATAAAATAGATAGTTGTATTTGAACTTCAGAGGTGTCTACTCCTGGGACTGATTAACTGGAGACCAAAGACAGTCTGTGGCAATGTATTTCTATTTGCTGTCCATGTGTATGAGTGTGCACTGAAGAGTTCACTATTGTGTTGAGTAAATTAACCAGCTTTTAAAAAAAAAAAAAAAAAAGAAAGAAAACAGATAATTTGCCCTTGCAAATATTTCCCGAATTACATAAAGACTGTCGAGGGTGCAGTATTATGTACCCAATAGAGATCGTTGTGAAGGCTGAGTTAGCAGAATGTCTTTTTTCATTCATGAAAATAAGTAAAATTCTTAAGTACCTCAGTTACTGCTGTTCAATAGCTGGTTAGTTTGCAATATAAAATAAGTGCAGCTCGTGGGATGCTTTGTTCTGACAGTTCCCATCATGCTTTCACTTCTGCTTTTTCCTCAATGTGTTCCTTTTACTTGCCATTACAGATGAATGAAAGCTCTGTTACCAGTGCAGGAGTTACCTCTGGTGAAGGAAGCATGCACTCAGAATAGAAGTATTGTGCCACCAGCTGTGTTAAATTGCTGCCTCTGAGCTATTGCGGGACAATTCAAGCCTGCTTGTAAAATAGATAACAGGAAGGCATGTGCGTTGTCAAGGAAACCCTTGGCTGCAAGTTTATTGTATAAACAACACCGAGGTGGGGAAGATGTGGCTCACAGAGCAGAGGGGAAAAAATGGAGAAGTGCCTGGCATGTCTCTGTGACTGGGGGAGGGTCAGGAGCAGATGCAGCGAAACAGGTCTA
Organism: Alectura lathami; assembly: GCA_013399715.1. Taxonomy (NCBI): domain Eukaryota; kingdom Metazoa; phylum Chordata; class Aves; order Galliformes; family Megapodiidae; genus Alectura; species Alectura lathami. The sequence goes on from VXAV01001772.1 coordinate 158,535, forward strand.
CCACTTCAAGTGGCTGGCCTTTATTCTGCTGGGGAAAACAGGGAAAGTAAGTCCAGCTTTCAGAAGCATTTGGGGAAACAAAAAGAGGCTGGAGGGTAGAAATATGACCGTGATGGTCAAGCCCATGTACTGTGGGGTGGAGAAGCAAGAGGGATTCATGCACATTCTCATAGTCACTACAGGAAGAGAACTTGGTCTGGGCAAACCCGCTGCTGGATTTGCCCAGAGCTATGCAAGAGAAGTGGCAGATGAGGTCTGTGATGAGGCTTGCAGTAGCAAGTAGGGAAGGGGTAGGACAAGAAAATATGGAAGATGGGAGCCAGCATAGTTACATATCTGAACTTTGGGATAGAATAATATACAGCAGCAATACATTTATGTCAGTCAACACTTCCCATTCTTTTCTCCTGCACTTTTTTATACCATGAGAATTTGCACTGATAGCTGACCACATAATATCCTTGTGTATGGGTTGTTAGTCCCCTTGGAAGCATTACAGAGCCAGACCCAATGACCTTTAGCTTAGGAAAAAGCCTGTGTCTGTGGAAGGGCCAAGTTCCACCCTGGACAACTTCCAGGACTGGACATATCTGTGCAGACAAATGTAAATATTGTGAAACTGTGGCTGGGCATTTGGAAACGTCTGCCAAGTGGTTCAAACAGAGATAGGAAACATTTGTGTCAAAGTGGTCCAAAATACAGTCTCCCATACAGGAACCTCATCATCTCTCCTTAGACTCCATGGCAAATGGATGAGCCCTTAGCACATTTTACTTTTGGGAACTGCTGTGCACTATCCAGCGCCAGCATGTTTAGTGCTGATGCAATAGTATTTCTTCGAACTGGCGGTCGTGGTTGCGGTATTTATGGCACGATTTTATGAACTGGGCAAGCTTCAGAATGTATTTTAAATTGACTTGGGAAAAAAAAATTCTCTCTCATTCTTGATTTATTAAATGAATACATTAAAAAAACAACTTAGTATCTTTCTGCAATAAGTTGTTCTATTGTTTCAATTAAGCTGAAAATCATTCATCCCATTTTACCTTAATGAATGAATACCCCAAGTCAGAATCTGCTTTTGAAGAAAAATTTTGAGGTGGATTATTTTTATCAAAAGAGATGATGTTTTTTTTTCAACTTTCAGTCATGTCATTGCTGTCAGAGATATAAAATGAGAGAATCTAGGATTAAATAGTTACTGCAATTAAATGTGATATGTTGTTTCCAGGAGATCTTGGAGAATTCCTTTCCTTTCCAGACTGTCTATCCAGATTTTCACATCAGAGTTATGGCTAGATGATACTATGCTCTTCTATCCACATCTCTGGAATTTTAATATATAAAGACTTTGTTCCATTTCATTTCAGCTCTCAGTACTGTCAGACTCTGTAAAGTATGTATGAAGGTGAACTTCACTCAGAAATCCCATATGCTTTACTGTTAGACTGAGCTGTTCCCTTAATTCAGTTCCATTTTCCTGTCTCTATACAGGTAATAAATATTGGTTTTAACATGAAGATTTCTTTTATTTAGTAATTTATAGACATATGGGAATTTAGTTTTGGTGAGTTTAGGATTCCTCATATGAAAAATATGTAGAATAATTCTCAATGGAGAAGATAGTATGTCTGATATATTTTTGGTCACTCAATAACCAAAGTTTTTTCGTTTTTAATATGATGAAAAAAGTAGTTTTTTTTCTTGCAGTTTATATGGATTCGTACTTCATGAGAATTGTAATGTTCAGACAAATCACCACTTCTTATTTCCCTGTAAAACACATTCCAATTATTAGTACAAATTTTGGTAAGGTTTCAGACATTCAGTTCCAAACAATGGGAAAGCCAGACATTTCATAGTTTCTCCCCTGTACTATGGGGTGATTCACATTAATGTCCTCTACCATCAAGAAACCTGTTAAAACCTGAGTTTTCAGATCCTGTTATGAATTTTGTCCCTGCTCTGGTGATTGTTCTGAATGGTAAAGTGCAACCTGATTTATGATACGTTGTTGGCAGTCAGGAAAGCAGGATGCTGAATGAAGATCTGGTCATGCTTTGTCACATTTTGTTATTGATTTGAGCGGGACCAGGCCTTTATTTCTGTTCTCAACTCCAAGCTTCATCTGAATTTGTGAAAATGATTCTGATGAATTAATACTTCTGAAGTTGAATTCAGGCACCTATGTAAAGAGTGCAATAGAAACACCCATACAGGAAAGGGCAAATGTTTCATATTGGCTTTGGTTTTTGGGTTGTTTTTCGTTTGTTTTTGACAATACGTGTTCCGACAGGGACAAGATTTCAAATAAAATGATGCTAGCGGGATTCATTGGAGGGACATTAGTAGTTCGTGACAATGTTTTCATTTTCTTATGCTATTGTGTGTGCTTACAAGCATCTTCCTGAAGTTAATAAAAATCCAGATAATCCTTGTGGAAAGGCAAAGCTGAAAGCAGAACGATTTGATGTGCAAACAAAGTCCTAATGAATTCTTAAGGACTCTCATTACCAAAAAGAATAATCATAAGCCAGCAGATCAGCACGGTGCTGTGGTGTGCTGACTGCCAGAGCTCTCCTCCACCAGAGGCACAGTCCAGCTCCTCTTTTCTTTGTGCAGTCAGCCTTTGCATCACTTCTGAAAAGCATTCTCAAGTGCATCTCTAAAGATCATTTCAGGTGGCTGCCCTGGCTTCTCCTTGCCTCTCAGGAGCTGTATGGGCGCATTAGCCTCCTTGCCTTCAGAAGAAGTGAAAGGCCAAAAGTCCACAGAATATGCTGCAGATGCGGCAGACTAATTGGTTTCAAAATCAAAACATATGGTTTCTTTCAGGATCTTGACTTTTTAAATACTTATTTAAAGTAAACATTTGCAGTTCCTCATGAAAGGCGCTTTCCTCCCTGAATCCTCTTGACCCTCTGTGACCTTTCTTACCAATTGCACATTGCTTTACCCTTGGGGATGATTTAATCTGGAGAGGCTTTTTTTTTTTCTTTTCTTCTTTTATCCCCCACATTTGTCTCCATGGACTAAGTTAAGAACCAGTCTGAAGAAAGCTAACCTCAGTCAGAAGGACAGAAATACACCAAATGCCCACCTGAGCAACCACATGGCTGTCTTGGCTGGGGCCAGAGGGGAAGGAAGCTGCTATTCACACTTGCACACTTGTCGTCACAGATTTGTGGACCAAGAAAATAACCTGGCTCCCAAAAACTAAGTTTTCCAGCTAATCTTTGAACTGAAAGGCACCTGGAATGCCTTATGTCCCCCAGGCAGAGGGGGTGGCCTGAGGCAAAGGCAGCCCTGAGACAAGGCATCTTGAAACTGCGGCCTGTGGCTACTGCCTTCTCCGCAGAAGTGATTGACTCCAGGCTGGTATAGTCAGTGAAATATTTCAGTTTATCTCCTGTGTGAAATTTGATCGAAGTCTCTCTGAAGCCACTTTATTAATAAAATGCATCCTGAGCTTGAAGGCATTTCCCATCCCCAGTGTGTAAGAGTTGGTGTAAGGGCTGATGGACAGCCGCCCGCACCCTAGCACAGCAGGCTCTGTGCTCGCTGGCAGGACGCGGAGACATTGTCTGAGTCTGGCCAAAAATTGTTAATTGTTTCTTTCACTCCTGTTTGCCGAGAAGCTAGGGAGAAGGTTAGTTCTTATCAGGCAGTTTTGTTTCCCAAAACCTCGCAGCCCAATGCCTCTGTCTGTCGGGGTGATGTCCATTTGCTGAGCAAATCTGCAGTGCATGGCAGGGAGTGCCTGGAGTACCCCGAAGGACCTTGAAAAGCAAGCAGTAGCCTGTGAGTAGACCACTAGTGAGCCTCTGAGGTCACCTAGGGAGAACAGAAGAGCTGGCCCTGCTGGCAGGGACTGCGCTGGGGTAAATGGGGGAGCCACTTGTAGTTCCCTAACATGCAGTTGCAGTGAAGGATTCAGCAGGAAAGAGGCATCCCTGTTCCAAGGTGAGGGCTCCCTTTTACCAAGAAGTAACTTTGTGCAGGAATTCCCTGTTCTACTCAATTTGAGTTACAACTTTGTATCCAGATTTCTCATGTCCACAGGCTGTACCCTCACTTCTTCACTGCTGGGTATCCTGTCCTGGTTGAGCCCGTTTCCAGTTTATGCAACTTTAGAACAGGGAAAGTACTTGGCTTGGTCTGTTGCATTTCTGCTAAGTGCTTCAACTGGTACATTATGAAGTCACCATTTTCTGATATGATTGATATTTATTTATTCGTGAAGAGCTGGCTTACTTAAATGCAAAAATCAGGGCAAGCTAGGCAGAAGAAGACTCCTGAACTAAGCGTATAACCAAGCATCATAGTTTACTGTGGCTAAACTGTGTATCTTCATACGCTTTTTTATTAGTCTTTTTCATGGACAAGGTCTCACATTTGGTGCATATGGCAAATGTAATCAAAAGAGTGTGATTTCTTGTGCTAGGAGGAAGCATAGCCATTTTGCGGGGAACATTTCTTCACAGAGCTTAATATACACATGCCTATCCTTATCAGCTATCTTTGCTGATTAAGTTATCCCCTCAATTACTTTTTTTTCCTTTAAGTATTCAGCCAGATTACATTAGCTGAAGCTCCACAAATACATTAAGAACAACTTGTTTTGGAGGTTAGCCATGTTATTATAATCCTGAAAACAGGAAGCATGGCATTTAAAAGTTTCTATGTCATGCAAAAAATGATGTCTGGCATGCTGAAATTAATCACTGGAAAAGAGGAGATAAATCTCAGCAATATCTGCATGAGTGATAGAATGAGACATAAATGGAGAACTTCAAGTCCCAAGAGGGACACCCAAGGTATTTATATTAGACAGACTGTGCATTGAGTGAGAAAAATATCCATCTATAAATTTTGTCTTACATTAACATAGCAGCTGGAACTAGGTGGGGAAATTTCTCTCCTGCTTGGTGATAATGAGGCACCACTGTTCTCATTTTCAGGTGAAATGGAGACATGCCTAAACTTATCTATACCTAGACTACGGATCAGTTGTTCTTTATCATCTAAGTCTTGGTCTGAATGGAGTGTGATGTAACTCCTTGCACCTTGCAAGCCTGAGTTTCCTGCTTGAACATTTGTGGAAAATAGTGGATGTGCAAATATGGAGCTCAGGTGGGCTCCACATACAGCAGGAAGAGCATCTTGTACTACAGGGTAGTACAAGAAAGTGTTATGGTTCTGAAGGGTTTGATAGAAAAGTTTACAGTTTCATTCTGAATGGAGTTTGCAGTACTCTGTCGAATATTTAGGCTGTCACTGTATCTGTTGAATGAAGAATCTGTAAAAGTAAAAGACAAATTACCTTGGAACTAACACTCTAAAGATGTGTAAAGAGGTTTCTTCATCTAAGCTATCTCTTTAGGTGCTGATAAGAAATTCCTTCCTCCCCACTCCCTCAACATGAACCCTCAGTGAAAACAACCCTCCCAATATCCCCAGAGGTGACGCAACTCCTTGCGCTCCACCCTCCTTTCTGCTCCAGCACAGTCTAAAAGCTGGGGATTTAAAAACCATGGAAAAAGGCTGCTCTTTACACAGTCATTGCAACAATCACACAAGGTTTGCAGATGTAATGAGCAAAAGTAGCCTCAGGAGAGAGCACACAGATGTCTATTCGTTTGCAGAATGACTGAGTCTGATGATCCAATGACAAGTTTGGCATTACTCTCATTACATTACTTTTCATTGCAGGGCTGTATGGATACTTCACTTCCACATGTAAGATATTGACTACCAGCAAACATCAGTATCCACCAGTTAACATGGATGGCTAAGAGTCAGGCTGATGGCACTTTGAAATCCCACCAGGCAAATCCTTTAGGCCTCAAAGGCCCCTGGGCACCTCAGCTAGTTTTGGAAATCTCAGCTTCCTTAGCAGTGGCATTAACATACTTATGCAGATATTCTTAAATCAGGATTATTCGTGTAGTGTAGAAAGAGGAGGAAAGTACCCATCTCCAGGGCTGTCCTGAGTCAGTAGGCTGCTCTGTAGCCTGACGCCTAAGATAATTATTTTTAATGGCAGAGGATCACTCTGGGACAAGGCTGTCCCCATTGATGTCAGACACACAAACTCAGCTTCCTTGACATAATTTGGCAACATGATATAAGAAAACTACACACTTCATGGAAAAGGCATGAGGCACACCCTGACCTTGTTGCTCTGCACACTCACCACCCAGCACAAGAAAATGTTGCATAGCTAGACTATTTCCATTAGCTGAAGTAAACACCACTTTAGTAAAAGTAGGAGGGAGACATACCTTCTATTGAAATATCTGAGTGCTTTCTAACATGGAGTTTTTCAAATGTTGAATGTTCTCTTCATGAGACCATATTTATAGTTAATAACAGTATTGTGCAGTAGCAGGGTGGCCCACCACCTTTCCTACTTTCTCATGGATGAGTTTTTGAATGGATTGATTCAGATTTTCTTACTGGGGGAATGTATCTCACAGAGAACACAGAAAGCAAAGTAACACTATAAACTGAGACTAGAGGTAAAAAACTTCTCTTAGCTTAATGTTAAAATTTAACCCGTTGTTTTTCTTCACTTTTTCTCAGCTGACCCATCTCTCTTAAAAGAGCTGGAAACTGAAACTTGTATTTTGACTAGTCTGATAATCAGGGAATCAACATATGGAGAAGACTAGTACTTTTTCTCCAAAGAGTGTATTACCCATGGCTCAAGGGCTGATTCCTGGGCTGAGAGAGAGATATCCAAGAGCTGCCACCTCACCTCTCACTGCCCTTTGAAATTCCAGCCTGTGCTGTTATCTGTGCTGATGACTGCAGCCCATTAAATCCCTGTGCAGAATGGAATTAGCAGGAATACTCACCACCTTTCACATTCTATTAAATCAAGGTGGGAAGAGTATGTACAGGATGCCAAGCCCATGCCACAACAAGCTGATGCAGAAACTACGACCTTGCTGCCTTCCCCAGCAGAAATGCAAAGCTGACTATGTGACTGTGGCTTACAGGGGTGCAGAGAGGCTGAGCTGGTCAGAATTAAGGGAGCAATGCTGCTGCAGGCAATTCACAATGAGCATTTTTCAGTATGGAAATCTAACAGTGAATAGTTTGGGGTATAAAATCTGTATCAAACTATCACTACCTGAAAATGACACTCAGATAAGCAATATTCATTTTACAGACTGACTTTTAGGTTGTCAGAGCACTGGCTCCAACGCGCACCCAGTCAAGTTGGGCTTCACTGCAAGATGGACAGGGAGCAGAAAGTGAGGAGCAGGTCCATGGGAGGTTCTCCAGCACCAGAGCTGTGCTCTGCTCCCAGTAAGCGGGGAGGCAGCCATGGGTGTCTGACCTGACCCTAGCTTCTTTGTGCTGGTCTGCACTAGGTGTTCAGTCCATACCAACAGCCCTGGGTCTACAGGAACACAACTGATGTATTTAAATGGGGTCTTTCCTAGGAGGTGAAACCCTCTCTAAACCTGAAGCTCTGGAGATGTAGATAGGATGCTGCTGAATGCAAGAGGGGCATCTCAAAACCTTCACATCCCTGCTGAATGACAGGTTATTAAACTTGGGCCTGGAGCTGCATCAATGCAGCTGTGCAGCACCAGTCAGGTTCAGAGTGTGAGCAAATGAGTGTTCTTGGTTTGGTCTCCTGCCAGCCAAACACTGTGGGCAAAGCTCAGGGCATTTCCTTTCTAAGACAAGGATAACAGCTCCCAGACAATGGGGATGTTGCACAGCAAATTTTGCAAGGCTCTCAGATGCAGTTGTGATTGGGAACCACATAAATATCAGCACAAGTATTTCAGATTGAAAGGTAATGAATAACATTGCGAACTTCTAGCTTACTTACACTACTCTCTAAATAAGAAGAATTAAAGAGCTGTCCTGCCAAAAGTTTGAGAAAATATTCATCTCTGAAAGATCTATCTTGTTACAGCTAAGAGAAAGCAGTAGAAAGTGTACAATTACTGATTTCACCAATACAAGCAGAAGCTATTGCTGTGTGCAACTGGCAGTAAAATTCAGCAGTGTGAAGAGATCAATGGAAGAAGAGGTGAATGTAAAGCAGATACAATCTAGACCACTGCGGCTGTGTATTGCAAATCCATACACATGAAATATGTGATGCAATGAACAATGAAGAGAGAATTTCAGCCATAATTTGATAAATCTGGAGTGGTTCTAAATAAAATAGAATAAGAGAACAGTGTTTTGTAATTATATTTCAGATGAGTTTCTTTTAATATGCATACACTTTAAAGAAGCATAAGTTATTATGTAGAAAGAGAAGAATAAAGAATAATTTTATGCTACCTACTGTGATGTGAAGAGCAACTTTGGCTGAGGATGTTAACGAGTTGCCGTTGTTTTAAACTTGCCTCTGTACTGTCTGTCCATCGTTGCAGCCTGTGACTAGGCCTGCTCTGTTTCTTTTCAGGTTTACATAGTATAAGAAGGCAATATGCTGCAGATTGACCTCTAAAAATAGCTCTGCGAATTCTTATTCCAGGTCTGTTCCTGCAATCAGACACTGAAAACACAAATTAGCCTTTCAGGGCAGTTTCATGCTTTACAAAACTCAGTTGCAAAAGTGAAGTGTCCAAGGACACTTCATAGGCAGTTGAAGCTGTTGAGTTATGCAACTAGCTTAAAAAATTCATCATAAACGAGAAAATAAATACTTTGATAGCTGATGCAACAAATGATAACATAGTCAAAAGAACGTAGTAGCTGTTTTCAAAGGTGAATTAGGCAAGGTAAGTGACATATGGCACAGGGCCATATTGCTAAACTCTTGTACCCTTTAGCAGGTTGTCCAGGTCTGAATTAACTCTTTGGAACAGTCAGCTCAGAGTGTGTCCAACCCTTTGCTGGGAGAGGCTGGTCACCATGGGACCAAGTCTAGCTGAGAAGCCTGATATACACATGTGCCCTGCCTGAGCCAGTGCCCTTGTCCTGCTCATTTTTGCAGCATTCTGTGTGTGCTAGAAGCAACATGTGCTGGTTTACAGCTCTCAGGGAGCAAAGGGCATCTTACAGTGTTCATAGTTTGGGCCAGTTCTCTGTTATCACCAACAGTGTTAAGAGTTTGCCATTGATGCAAGAAAGTCTCCTTTGCTGCATGTTTTAAAAGATACTCATGCTATTGATGCAGGCTGTTTCTTTAATGAAGTTTTCACTTTTTTTTTTTGTTGTTGTTGTTTGTTTGTTTTCCTCAAAGAAAGATGAGGGACTTACCTACTCTTAGAAATAACGCCCCTCAAAAAAGTGGTATATTGACACAAAGACATGTATGTATAAACCAGGTAAGTGATGATAAAAGGCTAACCAGAACTGCAAATGGTGGAGCAGCTTTGTGTGGAAGTAGCAGGGGGAGATGCTACACTGAAGTAAATAGGAGACCTGGTGCTTTCTTACTGGACTGTAGGATGATGGTGCCTGGAATAGCCAGGAGGCAATTGAATTTCCACTGGTTAAACATTGGTAGCGGAAGGAAACAAGAAAAGGAAAGTAAGTCAATGTAAAACATGTAATTCCAAGAAGAATGAAAGAAGTGTCTCCACAGGGCATGGCTACTGTGCTGCATTGCAGCAAGCTCTCTGGGAGCATATCACAGATTTCTCAAGGTCCGAGGCCATTAATGAAGGTAGTCGGAATATATGAGGAACGTTCGTCATTTTTATAATCCCTTAACAACAGGCTCCACTATCATAGGTTATGGTAGGGACATTAACTTTTGCAGTAAATTGCAGAAATTGCATGGCTGTTTTCTCATCCCCTGAGCACCCGAATACTCCCAAAGAGGATGATGAGAGCCATCCACGCTCAGTGAGGACAGAATTATTTTCATCTAGGTGGGTCAGCTTAGAAAGCATTATTAAAAACAAGCATAACATTTGTCACTTTAATTGTAGGTGTTCCTGAGGGTAAAAGCCACAGACAGAACCACTAATGAGACAGGATGCAAAGGAAGAACAGTACTGCTGCAAAATGTACTGTGCATTCCCTCTGAGTGACCGATCTGGCTGAAAAGCAATTTAGTCTAGCCCCATTTTAAATACAGTCAGAAAGATCATCTGCTTAAAAACAACCATAGCAAGAAAGCTATGGTTTAGTCAGAGATCAAAGTTTATATGGACTCTGGCAGAGCAAGTTATGCAAAATCCAGCCCTGGCTATTGCAGGTACCATCACCCTACAACCCGCTACTGTCCACAGTCAGGATCAGGGGACAGTACAATAGCCAAGTAAGAGCAGAGAAGTGAGTTTTCCTTGGGCATTCCAACAGCACTTTGTCTGGCCCGTACTTGCATTCAGCAGGTTCTCCCCTCACCATCTCACCATAAATGACAATGAGGTTTTTTTTTAAAAAACTAGAATATGTCAGTTTATCGGAACAGAATTTCTGTTGGAATGCAACCATTTAACTAAATTTCTTTGGGACTTCAGAGACAGAAAAGCGTTTCCAGCTCACACTGATGATGGCAGGAGAAGCACGCAAAACAAGGACACAGTCCAAAAATGATGGTACTCATCATGGCCAAGGGAATTAACTTCACTGAAACCAACAATTACTGGACTTTGCCATGGGCTTCGATATCCTCTGGAGCAGAGGGTGGATAGCGCGAGCCAGGAGAGGCGGTACATGGACACTGGACTAGAGTCATGTTCTTGACGTGCCTGTTTCAGAGCTGGATCCTGAATCTGTGTCTTTACAATTGCCCTTGCCATCAGTTTCATCAGCTCATCCCATCTCACCTAAAAAAGTCACACAAGTCAGCCACAACTAAAGAACAAATACAATTAGGCTACAACAACTATAAAAAAAATGGTCTTTAAAAATAAAATAATTAACTTTTTCTGTTTCACCTACCCTGAGATGGCACTGCATGAGAATGCATGTTTATGTGTTTGATCAACCAAACCTCATCCCTTAATTTATTTCAGGAAGGACAGAGACAAAATAAATTGAAAAAGGGGCAGCCTATGCCATGGAAAAATGTGCCAGGGAAGGGCACAGAGCCAGCAGTGGTATGTCTGCTCTGTGGCTTTCTCAGGTAACACTTCTTCACAGTCAGTATCACGCTAGCAAATGAGAACAGCTTTGTACAGTCTTCTCCAAAGCACTTGGCTCCAGGTGGAACCTGAGACACCTGAGTTTCAGCAGTAGAACCACGGCCAGGGGATGCAAAATAGGTGAGATTATTAGTTTACGTAAGAAAGCCATCTGATTGATCTGTGACTGGCATTTCAGAAAACGGAGACATAGGCACAAAGCCTCTTGTGACCCTCAGGAGAGCTCAGCACAGAACTTTTGTAATGTTAGATTAAAAACAAAAAGAAAAAAAAAAGGAGTGTGAATTTGAAATGATATTAATCAACTAAAGCAATCCATTCTAAACTTCAGGAGCCCTATCTAGCATAATAATCACAATCACCTCTTAATAGGCTTGGTCACAATCTATGTTCTGCCTTTGTGGTCCTAACCTATTTCCTTTCAACTGCTTAATGGCTTCCTCTTGAAAGGTGTGACACGTTACCTTCTTACTTCAAAAACTGCTTTTTGTTTATTAGTTAATGATTTACCAGCAGCCTCAGATAGTTCCCTTTTGTAAAAAATGCCTGGGAAATCCCAGTTGCAAAGGCAGCCCTGGCACATCTACACCTCCACATCCTCATCAAATTACCTCATAGCCATTCAGCACAAGGTAAAGAGTGTGGCCACAGCACTCCTGCTTCATCAGCGCTCTGTATGACTTGTTATCAAAAAATCTGCTTCCATTTAGGGGCATCCTTAAGGGCCTGAAACTCTAGAGATACTTTTGCACCAGGACATGGAGAACGTGTCTAAAACTGCTTGGAGCCCTTCTACTTTTGCAGCTCCTGTCTGGAGGATCCACACCATTTGAAGGAAAAGTAGACCTTGGTGTATTCACCATCAAATGGGAATACATGTGGACATGCCCTTGCCAAGCCACATGGATGAGAGGAAGGGCTGTACTCTTATATCATGTACCCAAGATAGAGAGCTGGCACACAAAGGTATAAGGCATCCTGCTGAGTGAGGGTTTCAGGGTCTTCACTGTGAGGAACAAAAGAGGCCAACTGGAAGATTAGGTTTGCAGTCACACTTACCTGGTAGTGCAGGCATACTCCAAGGAGCTGAAATCTCATCAGGAACCACAGAAAAGATTTTCCATAGAAAAATGCATGTAAATCCCACAAAGACTGTTTGGTGTCCCTCTGAAATTTAAGTGTTAGCCACATGAGTGTGATCACGTGAACAGAGTACAGCCTTCCCACCTGAATGTGTGGCACTACTCCAGAGAGGATGACCAAATATTGGGCTGAGGGTTCCCAGCTTAATTTCCACCCAATCCTTCAGTCATTGTCTTTCTGCCAAGGATCCAGCATGAGTGGCAACTGCAGACAAGTACACATTCACTAAGGACAAGATTTTAGGTATCTAAAAATAGGTAAGCAGACTAATTTAGTTATCCACCCTTTTGTTTGTCACTGGGGAGAAACAGTCACTTTCAGAAGGGACTCCTGATTGCCTGCTTCTGCAGCAACTTCCCACGACACATCAAGTGATTTTTTCAAAGCTAAGGTTAAATACCTCTTGCCTAGGTTTATTTCATGTAAAATAAAACAACTTCCGAAGCATTCTGCCAAAGTGGGGATGTCTTTGGGCATGGGGGTGTATCTCACCTAGTGAAGTATGCATGTTTATTTGCTGAATTATTTGGAAGGTCTCAGGTGTTATCACAGGGAAGGGCCCATTCTTCACAAGGGTTCAGAACACAGCTTCTCTACCTGGGTCACTTCAAGGTATTTTAAAAATCTTGACCTGAAGCATTGTATATAGGTTCCTCCCTTTAGGAGTTCTGTTTTCTAACTAATGCCCCTCATTCCTTCTCTGAAGACCAAAGCAGGGATGAAGCTTGAAAGTGTTACTTCAGAAAAGCAAATCTCTCTTTTTTTTTTTTTTTTTTGAAAAATTGTGTGCAACTGACACACTAATACTGACTTAGCTGTTTATTTGTATGTATTTTCCTGAGGCAGATCAGGTGTGTTTTTCCAAGATGAAATTTCATTTAATATTAGAACCGTTGGCTTGGGTAAGTTTTACTGAAACACAGTCGCAAAGGATGCTCTTCATGGAGAATTTTCTGTAGAAATCCTCATAACTAATGTCGTAAGCTCTGCATCACTGAAAGGGCAGTAACTGGAGATGATGTGGGAAAAAATCCTACATATGTGATTTATGTATTTAAATAGTGGAAGCAGATCATAATAAACGAGCCCAAAGTTTACTGAGATAAAGCTTTTACTATGAAACATACAATTTGAATGCTCCAAGCATTCTTTTTCTGTTCATAATTATATCAGTCAGTTCCTCCTCTGTCAGTTACATGGGGAGAACAAACTTTGTACAAATAAAATTTAGTCTGTCTATCAGCTCACCTCATACATACAAATACCTTGGAAACTGTGAATAATTTTGTCTGGATCATTTAATAGTAAGTATTAAAATGCAGAACTCATGTACCTGTTTGTATGTACATATACTTGCTGCAAGCTAAATAATGAGAGCTGGCTCTGGCTCAAGATGGGCAGTGTATCTAAAAAAGTGTTTCCATGTTTAATAAAAGCTTTTCTCTGTCAAGTTGATTTAAAAACTGCAGCTGCTGTTTGAAGCAGCTATATTTCTTGGAAACTCATTATAATCCCAATAAGAGTGTTTTATATTGGAGCAACAGTAGTACATTCTAAAATTTTGTTGCTCACATGATTTTCTGTGCATGTTATACAGAATACGAGACATTTTGGTAGAATTTGGAGACCATAAGAGGGGACAGATGTTTCAAAGAACTTTGCAGTATGTATGCAGAACACTTTTTAATTTCCATCATAACCTGCATTTCTATGCAGTACACACGTTAAAGCCAGATATTTTAATAGTCTTTGTAGAGATTTGGATGAGTTACAGTAGTCTTTTAGATGATGTATAAACCCTGGAACAGATTTGAAAAGGTCGTTTAATGAAAAAATTGTGGCTATTCCTTTTGCAGTTCAATATGAAAGAAAAAAATGGCATTTTGACAAGTTCTAGGGTATAACACCTTCTAGATTAAAAGATATCTCTCCTCTTCCACTGTTTTCTTTCACACTTTCCTGCTGTATATATATATATATTAATCATGTTTTATATACCAATTGATATCTTCATTATATTTTCCTGTTACTTCCTACCCTCAGTCTTCTTGTTACACCTCCCCCGCACACACACTCTGCTCTGACTTTTGTTATAGCAAAAGTGTAATGTGGTGAGAGGAAAAGGAGATGTGGATGAAGCCTGCCGCTCTCTAACTAACAAATTCCTCCCCAGCCAGTCACGGATGTCTGGTACAGATTTAATTTTCCATGAAATTAGAATCTCTTCAAAGGTACAATTTCAGTTTGTATAATCTATATTTTGCCATACACAAAATCTGGAATACGCAGTTGCCAGAGCCGATAGAAACGCGAGGCAGTAAAGCTACATGTAAACTGGTAACGTACCTAGCACTGTTCAGACAGCTGTCACCTTAAACTGCAATTTTTAATGTATTCAGATAAGCGATACATAATTAGGATTAACACTCGCTGATGCATGATTAGTGTGTGTGTATTTTAGCATCACTTAAGAGAAGGATCGTGACCTTAATTTTATGCAGCTTGCCCATTTGAGTGCTTGATTTTTTCTAGAGGAATTGTTTATGTAAGTAACATTTCTCAATGAAGTGACACTGTTTCTTCTAATCATAATGTCAATTGTAGTTTTAGTTATTCGTGTCTCTTGCAGAACTGTGCTTCGAAACATTTCACATAAAAACCAATAGAAGAAAAAAAGGCAACACATGATGAAGTAGGAAATAAGGTTCTGAAACCTTATTTGCATGCATTGGAATAATTACTTCAGTATGTAGAAGTGTTTCTTTCTTTTTGAGCTAAATATTTTCTTTTCCAATTCACTGTTAAAGCAAACAATATGTATGTTTTTAATCTTATTGTTGATCAAGAAAACCCTCCTGAAGCCCTGAACCAGACCTCAGAGGCATCATTGTGCAGTGACAAAAGCTTTTTATTGCTAATTGCAAAAGGAGGGCAGTCTCCAGCAGCGAGTTGCTTGGTTGCTGACTGATGCCTTGACAGATAACAGACAATCAGTGCAACACTCTGAGAGTCCCTGCGGAAAAACGCTTAATTTCCAAACAACAACCAGGCATCCATTTAGCAATACCATTATGAACTGGGGGAGACTCTGTGCCATACAGACATACAGTCAGCTCCCCAGAAAGTAAGGAAGAAGCTGGGTTTGTCTGTGAGTGAGCAAATAATGAAGGAATGGCCATGCCTCTTATTAAAAGCCCTGAACCTTTCTTTCCTAGCTTGGGTGGGACTGTCTAGTGTTTGCACAGTAAATCTCTGCAACAGTCTAGAGGTGAATTGTGTACACTTGAAGATTCAGAGTTATTTTAAAGAATTTTCTGACAATCTGCTTTTCAAAACAGGCTATCAGGGATTTCAGCCATCCACTGCACCCAAATAGCAGTGTGACAGCAAGTAACACTACTACAGATGAAGCATGAGCCACTGTGACACTGGGGACCCAGAATGAAGGCCCTACACTTAAAGGGGTTTCTGAAGTTTCCCAGTGGCTTGTTACTGACAAGCTACAGCTGAGGTTCTTCTTGTTTTGTATTTGCAACTGGTTTGCTGGAGATGAGTGTGAGATCAAGGATCATACTACCAGCAGACAGCAAGTATTCCTGAAGCAGCAAGATGGATCTAAGTGTGGTATGCTTACTTACCCTGTTTCTCCCTACAGAAAATCCCTGTTGCTGCTCTTATTTTATTATTAAGTGGAATGTCCTTAGGATGAGAATGCCAGCCACAGGTATGACACACAGAGCCAGATGCAAAGAGGCAGAGGGGCCTCTGTCCCACAGTACCTACAGTGTGAGGCAGAAGGACCCAAGAGGATGCCAGGGAGATGTCTGACAAAAGAAAAGGATGCCAAAAATTTAGCAAAGAGCTGAGGCAGACTGCAGTCTAAAGATGTTTCAGAGCAAGAGCTATTTGTTAGCAATGCTGAGAAGAGAGAGGGTAATGCAGAGCTATTACGTCAGCCAGATAATGCAGGGTCTCAGTGCACAGCAGTTTAATTGCTGTCATCAGTTTTACTAGGTCTTTCTCTTTTAATGTCACTCCAGCCTCTCTGAATTCTGCTGTCTCAGTGAATATTGAGGTTAGGTGTGAAGATATTTGTCCCTTGCGGAGTTATTTGTAGCTACAGAGCACAGGAAAAGATAGATAGTGCTCATATAAAATCTGTAGACAAGTATGTGCTTTGCAGAAGGACTTGCTCCCACTCCTTCCCCTGTGTGATTCAAGCACCACATGGATTTCCAGTGCAGGATGGAGCACTGACATGGGGACTGGCATATCTAATAGCTTGCAGTGAAACCCGGGGTAGGTTTGTCCAGGCATGGGGAAGTCTGCATGTGGGGAAACAAACCTGGCTGACCCTTGGCATGAGACCAGCTGGCAAAACCAGAGCAGAACAGCTGAAAGCCACATGAGGAATAATAACGTGGTGATAGAAGACTGGTTGGGCTAAGGCTTGGTTGTCCCAGGCAGCCTGCATCTGGTGAGACGGCAAAGCTGAGCAGCTGCTTGGCCCAGCTGGCCCACGAAGGCGTGTGCAGCTTCCTCACTGTGATTTAGATGCTCTGCAGGACACTCCAGCAGGTCTCAGACCGAATGGTGCAGTCGTCAGAGCCAAGCTGAGCCACAAGCAGTGACCTTTTGACCATGTTCGGTGGTTTTTAACAGTGTGCTGGAATGTACATTGAACAAAGGGAGCAGTTTCTATGAAAACAGGTGCATTTGAACTGGCCAACCAAATACAGACTGCTGAACAAAATGGAAATGCTGCAGAGATTCCTGCCAGACCCCCTGGGTAGGAAGCTTTCAGTTAAGACCAGAGGAAGTTATCTCTTGCATAAGATACAGTTAAGTCCTGTGGCACCCCATAGCTGAATGACCTGCCATCAAAAGCTGCCCTCCTCCTCTGGCATGCAGGAAAACTGTCCCTTCCCATTCATATGTACACGAAGAGCTCATGGAGCTTGCGGGAACTTGCTCTGAAGTGTGCTGTTATTTTTCTTGTTTAACTCCCAAACAATATCTGAATTACATTCCAGAGCTGAAACAAACACAGCAGAGCAACTGTCAAAACTATTCAGCCATTTCCCCTACAAATTTCGAAAGTACACCCCTTGCTAAAGGAAAAAGAATGCATGTTACCTTTATCCAGCCCACACAACTCAGTATCCTGCTGGGAAAATCCCCATCTCTGGGACTGTAAGCTTTTTCCTTCAAACTTCTATTTTCAAAGTTTTTTTTTTTTTTTTTTTTTTTTTTTTTTTTNACTGTAAATTAGCTAAAAAAAGGCACATGGTTTCAAAAACCAACCTTGTGTTCACGCCTGAGTCAATGCAGTTTGTTTACTCACAAATTAGTATCAGCAAATGAAATGAGATGCAGCACTTCACTTTATAAGATTTTTTTTTCATGCATATGCCTGTGATTGGAGATCTGGCTTCATTACCTGAGCCTCTGTGTTTAGGTGAATCTGCAGAGGTGTAATGGCTCAGTTCCCTCTTACCCTGCACCTGGCAATTCAGACTACTGCAAACAAGACATGAAACAGGGCAAAAATATGAAGGAACTGGAATAGCTGAGGTTTTGGAGTGGGCCCTGTGAAACAGGCACTTTTCTGATGATAGAGCATGCGCAGGACTAGCGGCATCCAGGCAACCATAGGCACTCTGCTTCCACTCAGCAGTTCTGTATAAGCAGAGAACAAAGCTTTGGTCCTGTCTTGGGTTTTGGTTTTGGGTAACCTTGACGCAGCTGTAGATCTGTCATGTTCTTTCATGAACAATTTATGTTGGTTTTTAAATTTTTGTTCTTTTGCTCTGAATTAAAGATTGTTTGGTGATTTGACCATTACTCAGAGAGCTTTTTACCTCTTTTCTCTGTGGGGAGAAAGGAAGTTTTCACACCTTTGTCTTTGGAGCAGTGGAAAGTCATAGGAAAAACGTGTTTTAAAAGTCAGCTGAGCTTCTCAAAGCCTGAGGAAAACGCAGTTATCTGTGAATTCCATTTGATTAGATTTAAGGGACTACATAAGGTGCGCAGGAGTGGTAATATGCCTTTTTGACTTTTTAAACAGCACAATAAACCAATTCTTAAACAGACTCTTAAACAGAACAGACATACTGATGTCTAAGATGGCTCTAAAACTCTGCAACTTATCAGACACTATTAGATGTTACCATTTTTTTGCAAGTCTGTTCAAGCTTTGCTGTCCTCTGGAACAAAAATCATTCATCATCTCTTCAGAACAAGAAGGAAGAAAAGCACAGGTTTAAGGGATTTCTAATGTAGCAATTTTTGACTGATAGATTCCTGTTTTATTTCTTTATTCTCAGATTAATCCAGGGGTTGGATATCATCACAACAATGTCACAGCTGTATGCTGTGTATGTGCTATGGCTTGCCCTCACTTGTACCATCTGTATACGCAAGAGCCCTGCCTACCCTGAAACTTATTACTAGCATTGCCAGTGCTGTTTAAAATAACTCCTTTATGAAAAGCAAAATGTCCCCTACCATTTCTCCTAACAATTCCTTAGGTATCTGCAATGACAGATATCAGCCAGCAGCAGCTACCCACACCCTCAGAAATCATAGAGTCTAATCTGGTGTTACATATTCAAAAGTCAGATATCAACTGAAGTGAGTCATTTTGGCTCGTTTACAGTCACTACTTCCCGAAAAGGATGCAGCCCACCTGTCTGAGGAAGGAGATAATTTTGCTGCTGGAGGTGCTACTTGCTCTCTCTGTTGGCAATGAGGTGCCTACTAGACTGGTTTAGCCCAGATTCCTAAATTCTAGATGCCTTAAAACAGACGTAACAAATTCCATCCTAAATCCATAGATATTTGCCTCTAAAGCACTGGAAGAGACTTTTTTTCTCCAGCTTACTGGGAAATGCTAAAATTCCTTTGTGATCTAAGGAATACTCTCCTTTTGAAACAGAAATACAGCACAAGAAACAGAATAAAGGATATTAGACTCTAAAGCTCCAAAGGATTACAGGATGATTCAGTCCGACATTAAAAACCAGATGATAAATGAGACGATAAAGACTAATTTTCCAGAATAACCACATGGAAAATATTACTTTAATAGCAAAAAGGGGTTTCTACTGAAGTAATGAAATAATTTCCACCAGAAAAAAAAATAATTGGAAGACAAAACTTCACTTTATAATCTTCTTCCTAATTTTTAACTAGGAAAAGCATTATATTCTTCTAGAGATTTGTTTTGATATGTCTTGAACTCACAAATGCTCGTTGGAATGCTGGAGGCAAGTTTAAAACGCAGAGATAGTTTTGACTCTGAGTCTCTTTAAAGTGAGATTTCAAGGAAAAATTAATTATTTATTTGCTTCTTTTAATGTAATTGTGTTAGTACGTAGATGAATATTCAAAGAAAACTGCAATTGTTAATCACTTTTTTTTTTTTTTTTTTTTTGTTAAAGGAAGAATACAATATTTACTCATTCAGGCAGCCAGGTAAGCCGTGAACAGTAGGCTCTATAATTCAGAGGAAGACCTTTTACTTTACAGGAAAAAGGTGCTTTCCTAGAGGTGTTTGACTAAATGAGAGCAATTAAAAGTGATGTAGCTTTATGCAGCCAAGCAGGTCTGACATACAGGGGCAGTATTATGTATTACAAAAATGCTTAATTTTTTTGCAGTCATGCTGTGGATTTGTCTTATCAATATGCGGCTAGTGAAGACAGTAATTATCCTTGCTGCCATCCTAATGGTCTTACATACGCCTGAATATTTATATTACATATTTTGTATATATAGTATAATCTTTATAGTCTGGAGACAGACTTGGCCTTCTAATACCTGGACAGCTGGTGTGATCTGAATCCATACAAAAACACAAACGCTGCTCTTTGTTGCAAACCACATCATCACAACGGGTTCTTTTACAGACTGCAATATTATGAAAGGCAATTTGCACTCAATTTAGTCCCGGAATGTGCAAAAAAAAAAAATGGCTTTCTCCATCAGCAAAAGTAAGCGGAAGAGGGAGAGAAATTAGCTCCGTAATTATATTATCTAATTATAGGTGATGGTGTAGAGAAAAGTTTGCATGAAAATAGCCATAATTTGTTCCTATTCATTCTCATGGGTGCCTGTGGAGCTTTTATCATGTCTTGAGCCATGGCTGATGCAAACGCACTCTCTGCAGCATTGGGCACTTGGCTCCCAGTCCTGGGCACTTGGCTCCCAACCCTGCCCGTCTGCACAGCATGCACACCTCCCTGACAGCCACATCAGCAGTGCCTCGTGTAGGAGGCTGATGTGGTTATGTGCTAGCCACAGGGCTGGAAAATTATTAACCCTTCTGTAATAGCCAGGCTTTCAAACGCCTCTTTTTATCACTCTCCCTGTGTATCTTGCTGCCTGTTTCAGTTCTCTATATTTATTTAACATCATCTTTGGAGGACTTTTCCCCTTGGTTTGCTATAACATCACTAGACTGCGAAATTGTTTTTCTCAGCTTAGCTCTCCTGGAACTTGTCCTAGACCTAGATTTATGGACTCCTTGCTCACAAGTCCTCTTCCTCTCAGGCACTTAGGACACAATAGGTGGTTTTCAGGCTTTTTTGATCTGTGAAATCTGAAAAATTTGAAATGAAAGTTGACGCTGTGGTAGAGTGAAGTTAAGCCTGCTGGCATTAGGCGTACTCTTCACAGTCACCTCCCTCTGACCTCCTAGAAGCAGCCCATGCTCTATAAATACTAGCTATAAAGCTGTGGCTGTAGGCATACAAGAATTATATAATTTCCAATGCCACAGTGGCAACCAAGGAGACTCAGGACACAAATACAACCAAACCCAAGAATCTAAATGTAGTGTGAAGAACTAGAAAATCCCTTCTACAATCATGGTCATTTTATTAGAGGCGCTTTATACTTGTGCAACATATGCCTGCTTTTTTGGGGTAAGGGAGAAAAAGAGGCAGGGTTTTCTGATAGGCAGTTCTGAGTACACTTCAGATAATTCAGAATTCAGGTGCAAATTGATCAGGCACATATGAAACTTCCCTAACATCTGGATTTAACAAAATACATCATGGAATGATTTTCAAGGAATTCAGCCCACTCTAATGTCAGATTGGATAGAACTATTGCCAAACTCATTAGCTCCTGCAGATGTGATTAAAACAAGAAAGAGAAACGTTCACGGTACGAATTTTAGTCAGCAGTATTTCATTCTCAATACTTGTCCATTATTAAGACTTATTATCTTTGGAAAATACAGTTGGTGTGTGACAATACACAGAAACAGTGGAGCGTAGCCCAGAGCTCTTTCCGGTCCACTTCCAAGGCAATGCCTGTGGACTTAATTACATCCACTCATCCCCTCATCCCCTGAACTGCCCCTATCCAAATATCTCCATATACATCTAATGCTATGAAGTTGTATGGCAATTTACCTTTAAGAAATAACCTCATATACCTCAGTCCTTATGGAATACATGGATTTCTATGCCAAGCTGAGGTGCCCAGCAATCAGAGACCACACTGTAGCTGATGAACTCTCTGTTTTTCCACTAATGCCGCAGAGCGATAGCTATACTGGGGAGCAAAGAGATTTTGGTTACCCTCAGAGCATGGTTAGCCACACTGTGCCTCAAGGCACGGTTGAGTCAGGTGACCTTCCTAATGAAGAATGTGAAAATGAACTTTTACAATTCTGTACATTAATAGCAAGAACAAGAAACAAAATAATTATCAGGGACACAAACTAAGCATCACATGCTGGGAGCGTGGGGACTGAGCAGATTTTGCAGTGTCTTGGTTTCTCTTTAAATGCAACCCAGCACTCTAGGCTGCTGCAGTGTGGCAGTTCCTAAGCCAGCCTGCAATGGCCAGGGAGGTAATGCTTGTGCTTATTAAGGACGTAGAGTAGTTATATTTTTCTTCATCTTCTGCCTCTTTCCTAAAGGTCTAATTGTCTTTCTGAAGAACAGACTATGAGAACAAGCTTCCAAATAACTGAATAAAAGGATGGGCAACCATGTTTTGACAAAATGTTTTTCAGCCACAACTTTTACCTTAAAGACAAGCCTAAGCAAAGCCTTTTTGAATGTTCTGTTTAATTTTTGTCTTTTGAAGTTCATGCTTTTTTGAGTTTGTATCTTTCTTACTTTTCCTCTTCATTTTATTCTTTAGGGAATATTAATTAGAAAACTGAAAATTTGTATTAAAACTATCCTGCTGCCAAATTATGTACTCCCAGAGAGTTCTCAAACCCAAAGACTGTTTTCATAATTGAACTTTTTGGCTTTAATCAGTGATTGAGCTACTAATCTTACAATATCTGTAGTTTTATCGCATTTTCTTCTGGACCTTTGCAATGAGAAATCTTACAGCTTTATATGTTGAATAGTAAAGCTCTTGTTGGAGCTACATCTTATAGTGTGGGTGAAAGATTTGTGTCTGGATTTTTGCTGAAGGGCACATTCACTGGTATGGAGAGTAAATGCATCCGTAATGCTCCTTCTTGGAAACTGTAAAAGAGTTTGGTATGGGGTCTTGAATGTAGTAACTCATTAAGGGAACCTTAGGCTTTACATGAACCTTTGGCTTTTAATTCTTATTTCTGGGACACTAGAAATGGAGAGAAAGTATTGCATGTGAACATAGGAGTAAAGGTTTATGGTAACACACATTCCTCAGAGCAACTTGTTGGCCTCATGGCCTCTCTATCTTGGATACTGAAGAGTGGCATCCAGCGTGATTTATCTGACGCATCCAGTTGCTCACATTTCCTGTGGAAACTGATTCGTAATCTGGGGCTTGGAAATCCATAACTGGTTTCAATAGTGCTTGGTCAATTTGATCTATGCACTTTCTCCTCTTGGTTTGTAGCTTTATAGGGACAAGGATCACCAGACGGCTGATATGCTTTTCAATTTGTATTTTGAAAACCAGAGTGAGCACGAAAAGCCATTGGTGTGCAATGCCCTACCCACCTCCTCTGCTCCCTTGCTAACACGGATGTGACAGTACAACAAACACCGTTACTTTCACAGCCTGCAGTCCAATCAAAAGCTGAAAACGAGGTCTGAAACCCTTCTTATTTTCCATCTGTTGCTCCCATCATCCCACTTGCTGACATCTTGAGAACAGCGTGTGAGGGATAAAGGAATTTGTGGGGTAGTTCTAGTGATTTCACTGGAATTATGCCATGTGTGAATTCTATGCACTGCATTCCTAGTTACAAATGCTGAGCCAAGGACAAAAGGAAAAACACTGTAACACTTAAAAAAAAAAATCAATATTAGCTAACAATAGTCTCCAGGCTTCATTATAATGATAACACACAGAATTAATAGAATTGATGATGGCTGAACTTCTGCTCATTTCAGCTATTATTCTGCTGACGTTCTGCACTGCAGTATAATTGGACATACCACAATGGTTTTCAACCTGAAAAGTACAAACATCAAAAAACAACACTTAGCTGAACATGTTCCCATTGATTTCACATCACCTGTAGTGAAGGACAAGAGCATCTCTTTATAGAGTGACAGCTAACGGTGGCATACCAGATGTCTCTCACATACCTATAAGACAGGAGGCTAAAGGCTTTATCTGAAATATTTGGTCATTGTATGTTTGCATTCCTCACAGGCAAGTTTCAGAAACAGGACTCCTTATTTTCCTGATCAACATGTGTTCAACATAGGCAGGGTGATCCCTTCAGCCTCTGGATGGTTGAGGAGGGCTCAAAAGTACTTGAAGATGGAGACTGCCACTGCTGCACCAGAGCAGCAACAGGTCAGTCTGTCTCTGGCATGCTGCTGTCTCATCTCCTGTCTGAGACAAAGGTCACAGATGCCTCGTTTTGCTGCATTCCTACATTGAGCAATCTTTGCCCCTCGGGATTTTGCACTTGGTCTGGAAGAAGCTGGGCTGGGGCGCTCCCTCACCTTGTAGCTCAGGGGAGGTTGGCCCATGGCCTGGCTAACACAGGTGGACTAGAAAAGCTGAGATTGTGTCAAAGCTAAGAAGGTCGCTAATTATCCAATTCCAAAATTATTAGAGTAATAAAAGGATTAATGAAGTTTGAGAAATCATAAAGCTGATCTGTTCTGAAAATCACTCTTATTACTTCCCTTTCCATTCTCTCCTCCCTTCTCCCCTTTTAATTTCTTTTCTTTCCTTTGCAGTTAAGGAGCAGTTTGATTCTATACCAAAGTGTAAATGTCGTCCTTGGTCTTTGACAGAAGAAAACTGCTGATCTGGTACATCCATTTCAGCAGTGGACAACTTTGATTCACCAGAGCCTGGAGCATTGATGACAGATGTTAGCTCCTGCAATGGAGGTGCTGCATAAAGCTGTCTCTCAGATAGCTGTCTGAACTACACACTCAACACAGCCCTAAACTTCTCACTCCTGACACGTGTCAGGTTTGGTGCTAGACTTTTAACCGAATCACGGACTGACAGTTTTTGCATTCTTTTAGGCCTTTACAGTACTAGTCACCATGAGGTAAAGGGATTTTGTGGATTGCTTCTGCAGGGGAAAGTAGATGGTGAATATTTCTGTTGTGTCCTATTTCTGCCATGGCCATCAGTGAAGTCGAGCATCCCTGATTATCACTATAAGGCTACATATGGAGCTGAAAGCTGTTTTTATGATGTCCCACACACACAGATAAAAATAATATTGCATCAAATTGTTTATAGATATTTTGTGATTACATTTCAGATCTGTTTGCTTTGGTGGCAGGTATTCCTCAGCGCTGTCACCAGTTAGCCCACAGTCTTTGATGGACTAAGCACTGATAGGCATCGCACTTGTATCCAGTTGTTATTAAAATTCTCAGTGTATGTGCCACCAAAATATACCAATTTTTATCAGTGCAGTGAATCAGTCATATTTTTGGTGCTGTGAAACTGTTCATATTTTTGGTGCTGTGAAACTGTTCATATTTTTGGTGCCAATCTTGCTGGAGTATTGGCCATCCTTGTCTCCCACCCTGCTTTGCACTGCCCTACTTCTTGCCTCCAAGGCTCTGATCCCAATACACTTTCTGCTCCAGCAGAGGAAAACCATGATTTTCCAAAAGGAAGTGCTAGGGAGATCCACTATACTGGAGTAAGGAGGTTGAATTACATGTGAGTGCCTTCCACAGGACTTTGTGCTACCATGTCCAGCACTATGGGATGAAGCTCCCCAGAAACAGCTCTCTTGCACCAAGAGAAGAGCTGAGGGGAGCAAGGGAAGGTGGAAACTACTGCCCACACTGCCCCAAAAGCCACCAGTCCAGCCCTTCCCAGAAAGTCACAGTTCACACGTGGTAATAGGGTGATACCTCAAAACTCAATAGCAGGCTGCACAGCTGGGGTTCTCCAGGACTACATGTTTGCTTTGCATCAGGTGTGGGCCCATGAGAACCTGATGAGGTTCAACAAGGCCAAGTGCAAGGTGTTGCACTTGGGTTGGGGCAATCCCAGGTGTGTGTACAGACTGGGAGAAGAACTCCTTGAGAGCAGCCCTGCGGAGAAGGACTTGGGTGTTGTGATCGATGAAAAGCTGGCCATGAGCTGGCAGTGTGCTCTTGCAGCCAGGAAGGCCAATGGCATCCTGGGCTGCATCAAGAGAGGGGTGGCCAGCAGGGAGAGGGAAGTGATCGTCCCCCTCTACTCTGCCCTTGTGAGACCTCACCTGGAGCACTGTGTCCAGGCCTGGGGCCCCCAGTACAGAGGGGATGTGGAGCTGTTGGAGCGGGTCCAGAGGAGGGCCACCAAAATGATCAGAGGGCTGGAGCACCTCTCCTGTGAGGAAAGGCTGAGGGAGTTGGGATTGTTCAGCTTGGAAAAGAGAAGGCTCCGGGGAGACCTCATTGCAGCCTTCCAATACCTAAAAGGAGCTTACAGGCAGGAGGGGGACCGACTTTTTGCATGGGTGGATAATGGTAGGACAAGGGGGAATGGGCTAAAACTGCAAGAGGGGAGATTTAGGCTGGACATCAGGAAGAAATTCTTCCCTGAGAGAGCGGTGAGGCGCTGGAACAGGCTGCCCAGAGAAGCTGTGGCTGCCCCATCCCTGGCTGTGTTCAAGGCCAGGCTGGATGGGTTCCTGGGCAGTTTGATCTAGTG
The DNA here is from genome assembly GCA_013399715.1 of Alectura lathami. NCBI lineage: Eukaryota > Metazoa > Chordata > Aves > Galliformes > Megapodiidae > Alectura > Alectura lathami. Next base: position 184,856 of record VXAV01001772.1, read on the forward strand.
AGCTAGTGGTTGGCAGTCCTGTCCATGGCAGGGGATTGGAACTAGATGATCTCTGAGGTCCCTTCCAACCCAAGCCATGCTATGATTCTATGACACACAAACACATTTCTGCCAAACTAGCTAGGGCATAGGATGATGAAGATTGTGCCAGCTCTATGCTTTTACGTTGACTTTATGCTGGCTCTAGGAGGACAGACATTACCTGACCTGGCAGAAGGTATGAGCAGTAGAAGCAGTGATATCTCATCTGGCATAAAACCTGTCAGTACAAAATTAAGTCATCATTTTTCTTTATTTGAATTGGCAGCGTGAGTTCATTCTTGATCAGCACTTTCATCATGTGTCTGGCAGCATTTCTGACAGAGTACTAACAGCCCTAAAAGCAGGATTTACTGAATTGTGTGATCATAAACTTACTGCTTAAGCTTACTCTGATAAAAAGGCAGGGAGCTACTGGGTGGTGGTGTTTGTCAGGTTTCAGAATGCTCCTACCCAGAACAGTTTTTTAGTTAGGAACAATTTCCTCCCCCATGTAAAAGAACAACCTCAAAGTTTCCATCCATCCAGAAAACTCCACCCCAGCACAGAAAACCCATGGATTAAAGATTCGTATGTAACTTTTGACACACTCTTCCAAACCAAACCTTTTGTGTAAATGGGAAAAAGAATCCTTTTGTAGCGCAGAAAGTCAACACGGCATAAATCACTATTTTGTTTGTTCTGTTGCTAGACATGCTGAACAAGAAAACACCACAAGACTTGTGAAATTCTCCCATTAATCCTACTGGAGTAGTTAGGTCCAAGTACTCTCAGGGCCATGAAAAAATGCTTAAACATATTCAATTGGCTAAAACTTAATACTTTACAAGTTACCGTAAGGATGGTGTTAGGCATTAGCTCCAAAAATTTGAATTAATTTATGTAACTTTTACTTTTCTCTACCTCATTTTCCAAAAATGACCTGAACATAGAGCTTCCAGAGAACAGAAGGCATTGGCTAAAAGTTTAGTCTCCAATACTTCTGTTTGCTAATGAATCCTTGGAGTAAACAAGCACTCTTTCACCCACAGTTTCTGCTAAGCACTTGCCTTTTGTTTCAGACCCAGCACATTGCTGAATGAGGTAATGCCTACATCTCTTAGGCCAGGAATGTATTCAGATTGGGTATTGAAACAGGGCAGGAGGATAATACCTGATCCTTGGTAAACACAAAGTGAATTTCAGCTCAGCTTCCAGATTCCTTTGCTCACAGGAAAGAATTAGGAGTGCTTGTCTGAACACAAAAAAATCACTTCATCAGATTAGTAATCAATTCAGAGCTTTACATATGTGCCCTCAAGTCCGTTCAAAACGTGTATACCTAAATAAATAGTCTTATAGCAAAATTGTATCAATTTAAGCAAGACACTACCCTGTCCTCAATATAAATACTGTTTTCAAATTCACTCATTAGGAAGCAGGTGCTGAAGTACAGGAAGGGTCCTAGCTCGTACAAAGATGTAAGTGACCGTCCGAAAAATAAAGAGCCCCTCTGCACACTGCTTATGAAAACACTTATATGTTCCACCAGAGAATGCTGCTCCTGCATGCCTCACGCAATATTAGAATAATTACATTTTCTCAGAACCATTCTCTTTAGACATGAAAGTCAGACAAGTATAGTTTTCAGAAGTACATTAAATAATATTTATTGAGTCTGTAATATCAGGGGCAAAGCTATAATCTCAGTCCCAGTTACCCACACACTGTTGTACTAAGCCCTCACATTCTTTCACTCATTCAATAAATGAACAATAACATGGAACATCATTAAGAAGTGGGGTTGAAAAAACCTCTATATTCTCAGCTTTGAGAACAGAAAATAGACAAGTCTTGTTCTCATTTCTGAATGCACTGCCTTTAAGAATAACCATAGTATGTTTCTACTGAAGGATAGACACATTCTCCTGAAGTTTGGGAGATGGTACGTGAATAGTTGACCTGAAATAAAGTAGAATTACAGAGACCACTGAGAACTTTTCCATGTGAGCAGTGAAAGGTAGGTCGTTAACATTGTTTTAGACAGCAAAGAATTACTCACAAGAGGGAATGATGTTCCCAAATCTCCAACTGGAAGGAGCCTCTCTTCTTAGGAGGCCTTTGTGTCTGAGAATGATTCTGAGTGCGTATGAAGAACAAGAGCCTCCCTGCAAAATCTTATGCAGGGGTTGCTTCGACATGCTGTTTCTCACTGACATTTTAATTTTACCATGGTGACCCTTCTGCATAGTAAAAAAAAGGTATCACAGAATATACACAGATCCGTATTTACAGAATAAATGGCAAAAGGGGAAATTAGATACAGTGACATTTATGTCCAGGCATTAACAAACTAAAAGGTCCCTTGTGTCAACTCAGGGGTTGTTCAAAGTTCATTAAGCAAGTCCTTTTCTCTGCACATCAGTTCTCTTGTTTTGCAAATGAGAGCCAGCAGGATATCTCAAAGCAAGAAACAGATGCTTGCTCTCCTTTAAACCATGGTCATAACCTTCAGAGAGGCAGGTTGGAATCTCCTAATCTTCTTCTTTAGTGCCTTTGAAGCTTTGATGCGGCAGATTTTGGGCACTGGGGGAAGAGGCTTAGAAGGAGCCTGGACAGTCCCTGTTTGTCTGACCGAACCTTCAGGCCAGATCAGCTCACTTTCATCCCCCTCATCACAGTCAAGCGCAAGGCTGCTACAGTTACTGCTGTCATCGGAATCACTTTCACTGGACTCGCTGTCCCCAAAACGGTTAGCTGTGAAATCGCTGACCTCCCCTTCGCTGGTCTCTGCGATGGTGGAGTGGAAGAGGGAAGCACATTCTGCAGAGTACTCAGAGTGATCTGACTCACTTTTGGCATAAGCTCCGTGGTGATGACTCTTGGAGCGAGCCCTCATGCTGACAGTGCGCAGGACACCGGCTCTCCTAGCTGGCTGCCTTGGTGCCCCCACGCCAAAGCTACCAGAGAAGCTGGCCCCGTGGGCCTTGGCAGAGATCTCCACTGTGGACTGCCACTTGCGCTGCTTCTTCTTGCTGGCTGTGTCTTCGCAAGCTGCTTCGAGGGAATAGAGTGCGTTGGCAGAAACTCTGTAGAGCTCTGGCCTGGATGGCACTGTGGGGAGCCTGACCTGCACAGGGAGCAGGCTAGACTCTGAGCACGACCTGCCGGTCACATCACCAGAGTACGAAGGTCTCCGCGTGAGGCTCTTCGCTCCGTGTGATCTTTGGGGCTGATTCCACTCAGCAGGCAGCCTGGCAGCCCCAGGGGTCCCTCTCACCTTTTCCATGTAAAAGGCTTGCTTTCCAGGACGCAGTACCTTTTCACTGTTCCTCCTCCTTATCTTCACGGCCTTTGTTTTGGAGCTGGCAAACTTGACTCGGACGTGGTGGGATTCTGCAGGGACAAACTGAGCATGAACAAACTCACCCGGTGCTGCTTGCTCATGACCTCCTGCATTAGCCAATTTCGCATTGCCACTTCTTTTGAGGGGCAACTTTTTGGGTGGGGTGGCATTAGCACTCCAGGTGCCCAGGCTGGAGTCCTCCTGCAACAGCTGTGAGCATGATGAACTGCGCTCCACACTGCTCTCCATTGCTTCCACCAGAGAAGAGCCCCTTGCTGCAGACTTGGCAGGATAACAACTATTCACGGCCGATGGCTCTGTGTCAGGGAGACTGGACGGCTGTTCTTCATTCACACAGTGCGTGGTCTCCTGCTGCTTGGCACATTCCCCCTCTGGCATCTCTCTCTGCAGCTTTCCTTCAGCTTTGTTACTTTCCAGAGAACTTGCTTGTTTTTCCAGCTGGCTACTGCTGCTGCTGATTTTCACTCCACCGGCACTGGGGGTTATAATAAGTCTCTGGTGCATGGTGGCTGGCTGGCTCTTTGTTGAAACCCGCTCACTGGCATTAGCTCGATTGTTCCCTTTGCATCTTGTCAGCTGCAGTAATTTATTGATGTAACCCCCTGGCTTGGCCTCAGTGGCTGGCCCAGTCCTAATCGAGCTAGGACTTGTAACACTAGGCATGGGTTTCCTGGGGGAAGCCTGGAGGTCTGCTTCTGGGGATGTTCCCACTAGGGAGAAAAGGGGACTTTGTAAAGCCACTGCATGAAGGGGGCTTGGGTAAGGGTACACATCAATGCCATTCTTGGAGACCAAGTCATTCCGAAACTTGGGGTCCACGCTGAGCAAGTGCAAGTCTGCATGGCACAGAGGCAATGAGGATTTGGCATCTGTTTCTTTCTGAAATCTAGCGTCTGCTGGAATGAGTCTTTCCAAGTCACCTACACAGTGGATGAAAATAAATAACCTAAATAAATCACAGACAATTACACTCAAACTGGCTTATGTTAAAAATGCTATTTCAGAGGGATGTGCTAACTGTTACTAAAATCAGCAGCACCAATTCAGAAAATAGTTTAAATTCTCCAAGAACATTGAATTAGGCTTTTATTCACATGAGCATTGGAATGCCTTTTAATGCCAATGATAAAACCCATGCCTTTGCTGGAAACTTCAACTATTAGATTAAAGTATATCTGTGTATATATAAAAATGTTCTAGAATGTCACAGATCAACAGGAGCTCAACCAAACAAACAAAAATAAGGAGCTACTTTTATTTCTTAGTCGAGATGAAAAGTGAATCCAACAACTATATAGCCTGAAGCTAAATGTCAGGTAAAATTATTAAATGCAAAAGATATAGGTGTTTTGTTTTTTTTTTTTTTTTTTGTACTTTTCCCCCAGGACAGGATAGCGACTTCCTCTGGCTAAATGACCTTTTTTAAACTATAGCTCAGAAAGAAATTCCTGAAATTTCCAGCATGCTAACAGTTAATGATTTTGTTTTTAAGCTGTTAAATCTGAATTCCAGCTTTTCCACAGACCCTTTTATACCACATGCATTTTGGAAAAATCTAGAGTACTCAGCCAGATGCCTTAAGAGGACTGGAACAGACACAAGGTTATAGTGTTTCTTAAACTCTTCATGGCTGGGAGCTGTAGCTGTACTCTTCTGCATTTCACTTCAGTAAGGCATTAATAAATAGAAGCACTCAACATATACTGCAGAGCCATTAAGATTCAAGAGTTGCATAGGCCAGGGTGATGTGATTCCACTTTTCCTCAACTCAAAATCCTATGAAGCTTCCTAAGTACATCTCTAATTTCATTTGATAACATTATCAGCCTCATGCATTTCTCAAGTAACTTGTTTGATATTCAGACTTCTGGGAACATTTAATTCCTGACAGAAATATTCAGAGGTTTTACTAAAAGGCAGAAATTCAGGACTGCTGTAATTTTATGTGTGGACTTCTTAAAAGTCAAGTCTAAGTGCACAGAAAAAAATGGACTAAGGAACTTCTTTATTTTGACATAGGAAAAGATATCCTAAGGGCCAAGTTACATTTGATTGCTGCATGTTCCTTTCAGGAGCATCTTCTGTTCTGTGAGAGCCACATTGTGTTTCAGGAATGTTTCAGGACTGCTCCATCACAGGACAGTAGAGTGCTATGGTGTTGTGTTATCTCTGGTACCAAGAGTGCTGGAACTATTTGCAGTTAGCTTGGACTTTTCAGTATGACAGTACAGACTGCAGTGTCAACAAATCCTCAGCTACCTAATTTCCTGGCTGCTTCATGCTGCCAGGAAACCCAGGCATCAAATCCAAACAGGTATTTCACTTACAGTCTGTCCTGTCACAGGAAGCTGCTGGGAGACTTAAAATCAGGAGTTCTCTGCAGCGTTCTCCCTAAGGCACTTAGAGACTTGATCCAGCAAAGATCAGGCCGATGATGTCTCACACAACATAATTACATAATGAAAATTCTTTAGGAAATTATTGGCAGTATGTTGTGGTGCTCTTTTTTTTCTTTGCTCTTTACATTCTGTGCAGCATAAAAGTTCCACAAGGAAGAAAGTGGCTTGTTCAACCACAAACTGATTTTTCCTCAACATTACATTAAAGGGGAAGGCAAAACACGTTCTAGCTCAGATGAAGCATGTCTTTGTGTAACAGAAATCCAGGCTCATTACAGTGAGGTGAGGAAGGATCAGGATCACAAGCTATTAACAAAAATAACTTATTCAACTACAAAGTGAACAGCTGTGTAAAAATTCAAAGGAGCAGTGACTCAGCTACTGCAAACAAACCAGGAAGGAGTCAAAAGAAAGCTGCACTTGTGGTGTTGTTTTAGCAAGGTTTCTTGTCGCCACTGAAAGAAAGGGCAATCTGTTTGTAACTGCAGTTACCAGTGGGGGCAGGCTAAGGAGAGGAAAAGAGTTCTTCTACTCCAAAAGATGCTTTTCTAAAGTAACAGCTTGGCTCGCTTCTCTGCAGGAATTGTTTCTTCAAGACTACACAGAGGCATTAATCCTGTTACTTATGGTTCTCACGTTGAAGGAAGTAAGAGGTTGTAGCCAGAAAGAAGGGAAGGAAGGCTAAAGGAGGTCTGTACCCTAACTCCTACACCCATTCTTAACATCAGCTATCCCTTTTCTTACTGGTCTTTCTCCATACCCAAAACCCAAAAATCCCCATTTGCTAAGAGCAAAATGTTGCTAAACACCAAAATTTCTTATACAACAGCAAGTCTGTAACCTGAACTTGGAAACCATGGACAATTAAGATCCACTCCACCCATCAGCATCTGGGAACCCTTAAGAACACTGTGGTTCTATGCTGTAATTTACCGTAACTGCTTCAGGTGTGTCTGCACAGACAGGTACATAACAGGTGGCCTTTGCTTCTGCTCTAGAGGTGAGCTAGCTCAGGTCAGGAAGCTGTGGAAATTACTCTAGAGTGCCACTGCACTTGAAAAGATGTTCTCTATGGCTTCACTCTTTCTATAATGGAACCCATTTGTCTGGGTCACCCTAAGAGCTTCTCTAACACAAGGCTGCTCTGAGGCCATGGAAAGACTCAAAGTGAAAAGTAATATGATGGTACTTTACAGCTGGTAAACAAAAGACTCAGAACATTACCCGTTTTGTCCATTATGTTTAAAGGCGTGATGCAAATTCACGCTTGATCCAGTATTAAGCTCAAGACTAGTTCCTAGATAGTTGATTAACCTTTGAGTTTGTTATCCCTAATTGTATGCAGTAAATTATGGAAAAGAATATTGTATATCCACATTAATTGCAGTAAATATGGCTTGGAAAAATAAGTCTTATCACACTCATTTTACAACAGACTGAGAACACAGTAAGTCTGGAAGCAGCTCTTTCTCTGAAGGTTTTTGTAAAATCTTTCTCAGTAGAATATAAAAACTCTAATACTGAATTTACCTTATATTTTTCATACATCCCTGTACTTTCACAAGGCATTTCAAATGTGTAATTTTTCTGATTAAACAAGCACTTCAGTTAAAAAATTATCTAGACATTCATTACAATTTTACCTCATGCAGTTAGAGAATTTCCCATCTATAACTGCATATGTCCTCATATTTGTTATTTAAAATATCCGAGTACGAGACAAGTGAAAGGCGTACAGTAAACGTCTTGGCTCCGTGGTTTCAAATAATTCTTACTCTGTGTGTCTAAAATGAGTGCTCTATATTAATTACACTGGTTGTGTATATGGTTCTAAGAGTAATAACCAGGGCTCTGACCCTCTCTTGAATTAGTACCCAGTGCTGCAATTGATTACCTGTGGAAACCGGCCTCGGTCTGGACCTGGCAGGAGTCCCAGCAACGTCTGTGCCAGCTGTAATCCGACAGCCATCGCTGACATAGGTTTCCTGCTGCTGGAAGCTGGTGGCGTGCACAGTAGTTTCATCTGCAGACTTGGGCCGGTAATCAAACACGCTGAGCCTTGCCTTAGGGTGTTGAGAGCTGGGCAAAAGACTGGTGTGGGAGGAGGAGATGGACTCACTGTACACAGAGGTACAAGAATTGGAGAGTGAGCAAGAACCACCGTCGCTCAGGTCGTAGAAGCCTGCAAAGAAAGATATTTCTGCTTAATGGTAACCAAACATACTCTGTAGAAGAAACATGCAAAGAACAAGATAAATCTCCATTTGCTATTTGTCTAAATTTGTGATCATTTATTTGGGTAACTCTTGCAAAGGCATCCTCTAGCTCAACCACCTCTTATTGGGCTTCTGCATATTTACTTAGGCCCTGAGCCAGCTCAGCATGGACATGCACACGTAGTTCTTAGGGTGAGACGGGGTGAAGTGTAGCACCATCAGGCTCTGTTCTTCACTGGAGAACTTCTTTGGGGTCTTTGGGTGTAAAATGGGACCATCATATGCTGTTGTAACTTGTGCTAGGTGTGTACAGGTACCTCTGTTTGTGGCTAAAATGCCCATTTTTAATCAAAAATTCCCAGAGAAAAATACTGTTGAGTGAAACAGCATTTTCCAATTAAATCCACTTTGCAGAAAGTTTCCCACCACCTCTCTGCATGTGCTCTATGCCAGATCACTACTCCCCACCTCAGCCCTGGGGCACTGTTTCTGACCCAAAAGCGCAGAGAGATCTGCTCAGCAGCTGACATCTTCAATTCTACTGGCACCATGCCCCTGGGCATAAACGACCAAGTGCACATTACCTGAGCTGGGGCGGCTGTCGCTGTCCAAGTATTCACTAGAGGTCTTACTGACGTCCAGTTTCAGCTCGCTGATTCGCTGGTCAAGCTGATCCAGGTGGCTTTTCAAGCCGACATCCTGCCTTCTCAAGCGAGACTGATTCACAAGTCAAGGAAAGAAGGGGGAAATGAAGAATAATCACAGTCAGAATCTCAGCAGCAATACATGAATTCAGGCCATCTGTGCCAGACAGATTCTGCACTCACAAAGTGTTTTGCTTAGTGAGTGGCTGTTGCAATTGGCTCTCTGTACGATACATTTCGTTTCTCAGCATATATTGCCTTCTGCCAAGCTGAACCTGTTCTCTAAACTTCTCATTCTGAATATACTATTTTAACCTCCCTTTTTTCTGTTACACCTATGGCAGCAACTGTGTCACTAAAGAGGATGGCAATCTTTTCACTAATTAACGTACTGATATATGTACTGCACCCTGCCATACACTGCCTCTGCGCAGAGGATGAGATAAACGTTATGAGTGAACTCGAAGATTCTTTCTGATGAACGGAAACCACTGTGCACAGGGGTATCTTACTGGCACACAAAGTACAGGCAACATACTGAATTCTGCAAAACACTTACCCCAATGACATCTTTTTATAGTAGAAAGGGCACACTTTATATACTTTTATATATAAAAGTATATTTCTACTACAAAAAGAAAAGGCACACTACATGAATTGTGTTATCTACGCTGCTGAAAAATTGCCTTGGATGTCCCATGGCTAGCTCTTTCCACAAATTTTATACAAGGAGAAGTTGGCATTTGAATTCTGCTGTGAAAATGACTGTATTTAAAACAAAAGGTCTCAAGCTTGTAAATAATCCTTCAGAAGCCAGCAACAAGGCCCTTTGCCTGCTGCAATCACTGAGCAGACTGATCTAAGGTAACAGCTCTTGCAGTTGCCCCTCCAATACTTACGCAGTCAGCTTAATAGGGCAGATGGCCAGTCATTAGGGTATACCAGCCAAAGAACTGCAGTTGGTTTCTGTCAGACTTCTCACACGGCACTTGGCAAATTATCTAAGCCCAGCCGCTGGTTAGGCAGCTTCTAATTATATCATGCCTAACCATGCATCCTGCTGCACTCCAAAGAAAGGGAGCCTCTTGAAACTGGTTGTAAAGCTGTGCTCGCAACCCTTTGAGGCCACGTTTCCATTCAGTAATGGAAGAAAAATGTTCTTCTTGAAACATTCTTGAGAAAGATTCTCCTTGGAAAAGATCCTTCTGTATGAGTACATTTCACACTTAAAAGTGTAAGAGGCTGTTCTAGCAGCATTTCCAAATAAATAAACTAATTAAAGTATCTACAAAATTAAATGACATGCAGAAAATCAAAATCAGTATGTACATATTTTCATCTCCACTTTCCTTGTGTTAAGATTACTCAGCTTTAAGATTTGTATTTTTAGGTTTCTCCACTGCTATAAATACAAAACGCAAAGAAAGCTAAGATTCTGAGGTAATCAGTAAATGATTAGAAACTGAGATTCAAAGGAAAGAGAAAAGAAATATGTCTTGAGTTTCACAAGACAACTGTTATGGTTGCTGATGCTGTGGAAAAAAAAAGTATTTCTTGCACGCTGTTACAGAGAACTGGGGAACGTATAAGACACAAAAACAAAACTCCTTTTTGTTAGTGCCGCACATCTAGAAATGTTTAAGCTCAACAAGCTCTGTACTGCTTTGTAGGAAAACAGGTGGTGATTTTCACTCCTTTTTCACATAAACAGAAGGAAGACCTGGATAGTAAGCGAGATTTTCTATCCCATCTGCATGATGAATGTATGGCCTCCTCAGTACTTCTTTATTTCCGTATGGTGAAAAAGCAAAAACATGCCATGCTTCCTTCAATCCCACCTACTCAGGAAATCACAAAGTTTTGTTTCCAGGGCTGGAATTAATTGCTTAATGATTAATGTTTTGCCAGCCAATCCCTCAGTCTGTGGTTTCTGATTAATGACAGAGAGGCCACAAGGCTCTCAGGTATTCAAAGATTATTTATTATACCTCCAGGTTCTGTCTGCGCTTTCACAGCATTTTAACCAACACACATGATTTACATCATCGTTTTTAACCCTTTTACGGTGTCTCACACCACTGGGTTTTCATGTTTCTGGCAGACTTCATAGCTTTGATCTTTCAGTTAACTCCTTCTGCAGTCCAAGACAACAAGCACGTCTCACACTGGTTGGATAAGGATGACTTTTCCAGTGTGTTGCTTGAGGTTGTTATTGTTCTAATAACCACAATAAGCAGCACCCAGAATAACAAACCCTAAACACACTCCTTCTCAATTCACAACACGAATTTTACATGAGGCAAAACCTTGCAGGTGAAGCCATCTGTTTGCTTTGGGCAATGCAGCTGTGAAGACTTCTGTACACTGCACAACCCCGGACCAGACTTTCCAAAGCAACTTGTACAACTGATGGACTAGGGTTTTGGGGAGCCAAATCTGGGATATCGTCATACCGCCCATTTTTCAAAAGGAAGAACCCTCTCTAAAAGCAGGTTCCTTTGACTCAGCACAAATTGGCAGCCCAAATCAAGGCACCAAAAAGCACTGGTCAGGTCTGACTATTTTGCTCCTCTATTAACCAGCTCAGTTCAGCTAAAGGGGGTTTTGACATTTATCGCTATGGTCGTAGATTAGCACCCACTAATCGCATTAATCTAACTACATTTGGAATGGACAGAAGATAGCATTAATCTTAACTAGGTCTGTACGTCTAAAATCTATTCACCCTTGTTTTTTTTTGGTGATGCTGCAAAGCAGTTTCAGAGGAAGATTAACCTCACCTATCTGAGCCCCTTATTCTGGTGTGAGACGAACCTCTTCTGGAAGCACTTATTTTTCTCAGTTGACAAAAGCTTTAAGTTAGTTTAATATTAAGAACATGTATATATGGGATGTAAAGGAATTTTTCTTCTATTTAAAACTATTTAAAGGGATTTTTTTTGGTGGAAAATGCAAGGTATCAAGTGCTTTATTTTCTTTTCAGTATAATTTCTGTACATTCTCCACATTTTTATAACACCATAAGTCACCTGAAAGCTTGCGAAATCATTGGATTCAAATCAAATCAATAAATACGTTCTCTAAGAAAACATGAGAAATACTGTATGCTGCTGTATTAGCCTGAATTTGCATCTCTTCTTTCTCCTCTAGGTCACCATGACCAGTTTGGCCAAGAGACTAGTTTAGCACCTTTGGGATCACTGACAGCAGACGGCATCACATCAGTTTCTCTTCCGAGTCTCTGCTACAGGCAGCTGTGGTATCTTGCAGCTATCAGAAGAGTCTCTGGCCACCAGAAAGAGACATTGGCTAGGGCGATGGTTGCTGGTCCTGCAGAAAGCCAGTGGCCTTGCTGCCCAAGGAAAGGCCAGCTGCTGGTGGTGAGTACCTGCTGATGGCGAAGAGACTGGGATGCTGGAGTGGCCTCCACAAGTGGTCCCTAAAGCATTTCATGGCTCTGCTCCAGACGTTCCCACCGGTGGCACTCAACTCCTCAAGAAGCCTCTGTGCTTCAGTTCCTCACCTTCCCATCAGAGGAGAAGCCTGGCCTAGCTCTTACTGGTCTTGCTTCCATTGCTGAGAAGCTTTGAGCCAGCTCTGGCTGATATAATTTCCGCACTTAATGTTGCAAGGACCAAACTTTTTATGAATTCAGCTAGGACCACACAAAGCCCGGGGCTACAGCCCTACTTGAAACTTGGATCAAGATACACCTCAAGGCCAAACCATGTTTACATTGTTAATGAGTTTCTCAATCTGAAAGCTTATAGAGCTGTGATCACATACTCCACTGTCCCTGGGCCAAGAACAACACTGATGAAGACATAACACTCCCTGAGCAATGCTGTGCTTTGCATTCCCTGCTTTAGTTTTAACTTCATTTCCTGTGATCATGAACGAATTTTTCAATAGGTCTGACTGCAATATGCTTTCCAGACGACACCAAGAAACTTTTTTCAGCCTGTGGTCTCTGAGGTCCTAGGATCTGTGGACTGCTAACAGGCCTCTGAAGAGCCTGTTCTCATTTTGGTTTATTTTAGTATAATGCAAAGTTGAGGTCTGCACCTCCACTTAAATATATGTCTGCAATTTGCAGGGAGAAAAACAACAATAGAAAGCTACCAGGTATGCCAGACTGGAAGGCTTCCAGCAGCCACAGGTCAATCGGAAGTGCTTTGCATCACAACCGCAGGCACCCACACGACCGCAGTTTTGCTGAAGAACCTGCCCCTGATTTTATGCAGCTCTGAGTTGTCCCTCTCAAGTTTTACCTACCCTTCCCTCCCAGGCACCCCCACAAGATGTTTCCCATAATCGCACTGGCACCTACTGGTGAAACCTGTCCTTCTGCAGTGCTAAGGTACTCTCCCTCTCCAACTCCGGCAGGCCCAAGGGCAGAGATATAAGGCCTGATTCTTCCATTTCATCAGTCTCTCCCATGCCCTTGAAAGCCTTCTAAGGTGCCAGTGAAGTCCTGACAAGATAATCTTCTATTTTCAGGTCTTATTTGAAAGATATATAAACAAATGAGTAATTAACCACAACAGCTGCCCTTAAAAAAAAAAAAAAAAAAAAAAAAAACAAAGAGCCACTATGGCCAGAGGTCATTGGGTGTTTCTGTTAACCCAGTGGCCCCAGACAGGCAATAAATACTTTCAGCTCTTTTTTCTTTTTGCTGTAGATATATATAAAGTGGGGCCATTAGTTAAAATTATCGCTGACAGGTAATCAGACGGTTGGCAGTCCACTCATCCCACATTTTTTTACTTTAATCCCCATGTTTTCACATCTGGTGGTGAGGCGTCCCTGAAGGTTAAAGCCAATTTTCTGCCCAGATGCTGACCGATAAAGCTGCCTACTGGCAGCGAGCATCCTCGCTGTTTTCACACCTGAGTGATAACTGACAAGAAAGCCTTGCACCAACACAGAGAGGGAAAGGGCTCTGAATTAAGTTTGAGCTTACCGAGGTGTGTAATTGCCCATGGCAGAGATTAAAGCCCTTTACCCTTTGTTGTCTCACTTACAAAACTCATTTCGGTCACAACTTAGTGGGTTTTTTTTTTTTTTTTTTTTTTTTTTTTTTACAAAAATNNNTTTTTTCTGTAACAAAAATGTGCAAATGGCAAGTGTGAACCTTCAAGTACAAGGCCTGGCATTCAGACTTCCCTCACTTTTGATCACGAGAACAAAGTGCTTACAGCCCACGAGTCCCTTCCCAGCGGAGCCATTCTGCTCGCACACAGCTGTACACTTGTGTACACACAGGCACCCACGCCGAGCCTGTGAGCGCTCATCCTGCCGAAGCCCATCCCGCCGGGTGCCCTCTTTTGACCTCCTGCTCACACGGCACCGCAGCCGGGAGAGCGGCGCTCGCAAGCCCGGCCCAGCACCGCGCAGTTACCCGCCGCCCGCAACCCGGACTCCGCTCCCCTGCGAGCCGGG
>VXAV01001772.1:216825-235643 GCA_013399715.1 Alectura lathami
TTTTTTCTGCTGTAAGACAAAATACTTTTCCCAAATTGATCCTATCACTTTCTTTTTCATGCTCCCTAATGTCTTGGTGTCCTCTACTCTGAGAGGTTTGCAACAAACAGCTCCTGCTCTGGAGCAGGAGGCTCTCAGTGAAGCCTAGGGGAGTAACTGTTGTATTATGTGAAGGGCTTTTCTGGGGTGCAGGAGGGGAGAGAGGAAAAGGTGCTGAGTGGTGGAAATCAGGGACAAAGTTCTACCTCTAAGCATGGCTAGGGTAGTGGGACCAGGAGGAAAGAAACAGTTTGGGGCGTTGCTTCCTTTAGAGAGCCAAGAGCAGGCAGTGCCTCAGGGATGGACAGAAGCGCTTCCAGAAAAGGCACCTGCAGTGACTGTGGAGTGTTTAGTATTGGACAAGATGGAGAGAAGACAGAGTTATTGTGTGAAAGAGCTGGAAAGACAGGTTTCCTACACGGAAGGTGGGATCTTGGCATGAAATTGTAGTTGTGAAAGAACAACTAGGCATGCTAGGACATTGTTTGCAGACTGAAGAGTGGCACCTTAAAAGGAGAGGGCCAGGGAAAGCCAGCACTGAAATGTCTGTGTATCAGGAACTAGCGGGGAATGAGAAAACAGGCTTCAAGGATCCTGGATACAATGGGCTGGGGACAGGCATGGAAAGGAGAGGGAGTTGAAGCAGCAGGTGCCTGCCTGGTGCATTGAGAGGGGAGCTTGGTAACTGCTGGAAGCAATCAGTGATTGTTTGATTAAACAATATTTGTTTGAAAACAAATAACTTTTTAATGGAAATATTTTCCAATAATCTGTTGGCTTCAAGAGACTTCTGTTAAATGCAGGTAACTTCTTTCTAGCCTATCTGGAGGTGAACTCCATCTTCCAGGAGTTGTGCATGTCTGACATCCCTGCTTCTAGAGTTTTTAGGCTGCTTCTTACCATACCCAATATAAGCTCTTGCTTGATTCTAGCCTCACTTACACTGAGTAAAGGAATTCTGCAGAAGGACACTGTAACTAGTGCTAAACCAAGCTGGTGCATCTACCTGATACAGTACAATGTTATGCAGAGACAACAGACTGTCAAAATCAATAGTGCAGGATCATATCTGAGGTGATAAATCCATGATTCATTGACATGCTGGGCAAGTTTATTACTGCTCCTGGTAATCTGCCCCAGAGAAAATGATGTTTCCCTACCAAGAGGTTTTGTACCCTGTTATGATAAGCAGCTGGAAATTTTTGAAGCTCTTAAATACTTTGAAATCAGAAATCAAGGTTTTATTAGCAAAGTGTTCTAAATCTGGTCAATATGTCATTTTTTCACAGCTTTCTTCACTTTCTCACCGAAAGCGTTACGAAATCATCAGACATTATTATAAATGGACTAGAAAGGAAAGAAATGAAATAAAAATAAATTTTAAAAAAGAAATCTTTACCTACTAAGTGAACACTGATAAGAAGCATGTGCAATGAACTTGTGTGTGCATTTTGATAATATATTTTCTTTAACTCATAGTTAAGGTAATGCAAAGGAAAAATCTGTAAAAAGAGAAGTTAATGTGCCCAAAGCAGTCTTCAGCTGGCCTCCATACCTGCATGTGTATATACTGTACTCAGTGACATTTTCCCCTTTTACACTATATATAGTAAGGACCAAGTCCACCTAGCTCTTCCACTGCAGGGGAGAGCTCAGGCTAGAAGAGGAGTGACGTGTATGGCCGTTGAGAAGAACACTGTTGTGGGCTGTGAGTGTAGGGTACTGAGATATTGCCTTCAGACAGTTATTTCCTCGTGGTTATGTCAGAGATCCTCACTGTGATTTCATTATTATCTAGTGGTCAACAATTTAGTTGCCAAATGTAGACTCAGATAAGAATATAGAAGCCTCTCCAGGATATTACTTTTAACAGAGGACTTTGCTCTAAATTTTCCTGTTGTTTTTCATTGGAATATTTTGTTTTTTTTTTTTCTTTAATAGAACTTGCCTTTAGCTTTTTTTTGAAAAAAAATAGAAGGAAATGTGAATAATTTTGCTGTTTGCAATTGACAGTTTCGTGTAGGTTAAAACTGGAAACTTAAAAACTGGAAGCAGACAGAAGTACAAGTACTTTAATTATAGGTACATGTATACTCAGAGAATCAGCCACTGCTGCCTCTCAAGCACTGGTGCAGAACTGCCAAACAAGAAGAGAGAGTAACTAAAGCCCAGCAGACTGAAGTCCAGCAACAAATCTTGAAACTTCACCTAGGTGAAATAAAATTAGAGAAGAAGATGACCAGTGCTGGAAGTCCAGTCCACGGCAAATTGTTGGTCTTAATATAGGAAACTGGGTAACATTCCCCAGTCTGTGTAGATGGTCAGACCAGATACTTAATTGCTCATTTTGGGCTTCAAAAGAAATGCATTAATTTTTATACTACTGAGACTAGATCCATTATGGACATGCCTTCTGCAGAAGATGGGTGGAAAACAGGGAATATCCACAGAAATAAATAGACTCAAAACGGGCTAGGGGAAATAATGCGTACCTCCTGCAATGGAAGGTTTGTGAGTTAATTGGGGGCATGTGTGCACTAAATACAGTCAGGATGATGGTATTCACAGAGTGGTGGATTTATCCTGCTTGCATACCCATGCACCTGGACATATATTCTACTGAATTCTGCACTGTGGACCTAAGGACTTCATCTGTATGCGTGCAGGTTTGTCTGCCCTGTGTAGCATTTCAAAACTTATGCTTGAAAAATTTCCCAGCATTTTTGTCCTCAGTGACGTCTACTGGTTTTCCTGTGGGAAGCCATAGACGAGTTACATATATGAATAGATTTAGGTATGATTTAACAGAGTCCTGTGCAGATTTGGAATACAGTGGATAAGATACTTCTATAAATTAACCCGGAAGATGTGATTTGTGCTTAGATGTAGTTGTTTAACATATGTGACAAAAAAGCAGTGAACAAGAAATTTTATTGTTTACTTTTCAAAGAAAATTCTTTTATAGTAATTGTTGCTTTGCACATATTGGGACCTTTTCAGTAGCGATTATGAGGAATGGGAGACCATAATTCTCCCCATTAAAAGCAGTTGTTAGGATAAATGCACTGAAGCGGAGAAGAATACAGTTTGAAATCAAAATGGTTATTGAGCTGAAGTGGAAAGCCTTTTTCACTCATTGAAGTGTTTGTAGAAATTGAATCTTCATAAGATTTCATGTAAAAAGTGAATTTTTCAAATATTACTCTTTATGTCTTTGACCTCCAACATAAGAAAGACTATCTTGTTGAATTGAGTCCAAAAGAGGGCTGCAAGGAGGATCAGAGGGCTGAAGCACCTCTCCTATGGAGACATGCTGAAAGAGTTGAGGCTGTTCAGCCTGGAAAAAAGAAGGCTCCACGGAGACCTCCTTGTGGCCTTCCAGTACTTAAAAGGCTCCTACAAGAGGGCTGGAGAGAGACTTGTTATCAGGGAGTATAGTGACAGGACAAGGGGTGATGACTTTAAACTGAAAGAAGGTAGGTTTGGATTAAATATTAGGAAGAAACTCTTTACTATGAGAGTTGTGAGACCCTAGAACAGATTGCCCAGAGAAGCTGTGGATGCCCCATGCCTGGAGGTGATCAAGGCCATGTTGGATGGCGTTGCGTTAAAAGGATTAGTACCCTCTACAGGCCCAGTCACGTTCAAATGGACTCTCACAACCAACCTTAGGGAACTTGGCTGTGCCTAATAAGAACGCTCATGACTAGCTCATAGAAGGGCACTCTTTACTGGAGCAACAGAAAACAGATTCTTTTTAATTGCCAGTGATAAATACACTGCAGAGCACATGTGAACACAACTAATGTGAGTAATACAGACCACAAAACACGTTAAAACATGAAACAACTCTATAGACATTTCTAAGTTTCCCAGGGAAGCACTCGGTATAGCCGAATGTGTGAATGTCACCCAGTAGGTGTCCCAATGAAGGGGAAGAGAGGCTCAGCCAGTCAAGTGGTCCTGTAAGCCAGTGGTGTCCTCTTGACTTGTCTGTGATGGTATCTTCCCCCAAATTCCTTCTCTCTCAAGCCATTTTTATACTATTTTCAGGTGGAGCTGGAGTGACTGTAATCATTCATGTCTTTATTGTGATTAGTGTGACAGAAATTTGATAAGCTCCTAACTCAGGTTGACTGCTTAGTTCCACAGTACCAGGAAGTTCCCTTGTCTGCAGTGTTATCACGGGGCCTGGCTGTGAAGTTTCTCACCTTGCTCCACCTTCTGTGCACCCTTGTCATGATAATTAGAGCTCAAGGGGCTCTTGGGCTGCTCACTATTTATGGGGTAAGATGATTGGCTCATAGTTATAGTGCTTAACAGGACAGTGTTATCAGTCCTGAGCAAGGCCTTGGGCATAGTGGTCAGGCCGAAGGAGGAGGCTGGGAGCAGGGGGGAGCACACCCTGGGCAACCTGCTTTTGTGGAAGATGTCCCTGCATATGGCAGGGGCATTGGAACTGAATGGTCTTTAAAGTCTCTTCCAACCCTGCTTTGTGATTTTATAATGTAATGATAATACAACATTAAAATGAATGTTAAGAATTAACTTGCACAGATTGTTAGGTATAGCACAAACATTAATTGTCTTCATCCTTGTTAAAAACAAACAAGCACCAAGCTGCCAGGTATTCGTCAGGATTAAAATACAGATTATTCAGTGTGACATTAAGCTGGAAAAACAAAGAGTTTTAAAACAAAATACAGAGAAAGTCATGTAGCCAATCAGATATTCCTTTCTATATTTCTTTTTCCTTCACACTTGGTGGAAAGAAAAAAACTTTGGTAATGTAATGCTTTGATCATGAATTTGTACACTTAAAGTGGTTAAGAAAGCAAAAGATGAGTCCAACAGTAAAAACATAATATAAAGTAACTCTAATTATATAACATTTGCATAAGTGTGGAATGTTACATAGCCCACAAAATGGGAGATTCACGTGTTTCACACACTTCTTACAGAGATTTCCCACTCTACTTCTTTGGGTTTTTAAAAAATCTTTCTTCTGGGGTTCTCCATTTAATAGTTTCAGTAGTTGTGAATCAGGGCCTCAATTTAGGTCTCAAGCCATGCCTCTTGGCATGATAACTAAGTGTCTTCCAAAATGAGTGATAAATGAGATACCTAATGACAGCTGTTTTAGGGTTTTTCCCATTACCATCTGAGAGGAAATGTTGGGTGTGTGCTCATTATAAAAATAAATAAATAAATAAAACAGTATGCTTAAAGCACAATGCACATCTGAATATCAAAATAAGAGCCCACAGATATTTGGCTGCTGTCCCCATGTGAGGTTAAAAAAAGAAATAAAACCTTTGTATTCCAAGCTTACATGTAATGAGAGCTTTGAGACACAAATGGCAGGAGTTGGGGGCTGATACAATTGTAACATTCAGTCTTAGAGCTTCCAGAGACATTTTGTGATCAGCAACTTGTACCATGATACCCATGTGAGAGCACAGAACGTATGAACAGGTCACTGTGGAAATCGATCTTCTGTGTCAGTTTCTGGGTGGTTATTTTTAAAAAGAATTATTCTTACACTAGAAGATCCTGCTCTTCGTGTGTCCCAAAGTGCTGCATCTGAACTTGCTTTAGCAAGACTTTTCTAGAGGGGGAAGGACCAGAAACAGAGGCAGCAGTGGCAGATACAGAAATGTAATGTTAGCCAAGGCACTGTGTCATGGTGTAACATGGTGCCAGAAATTCTGGAGAATGAGATGAGAAATTCTAGAGTAGAAATAATAGTGAAAAAAAATGGTAAATTTATTGTATAACATTTTCTTCTAAGACATTCTATATTTGAAAAAACAACTGGTGTATTATCTTTGAAAATATCTGCAGAGTCATGTTCTCTTTCATATAGAGAAATCAATGTTAACAGTACAAAAACAGCACAAAAGTCTCCTTGTGTGTTCAGTACAGTATGAAAAGTTCACTGATAGGAGGTTGACTAATAAAGAGAAAAAAACAATCAAACAGCAAGTGCTCTTACCAGGTACTAAAATGTAGATGTGCTCCACAGCAGGAAGAAACTTTCTCTCAGCAGACACAAGCATTGTCATAGACTAAATGGCCAATCTATAAGCTTCACAGGCAAAGCCTCAAAATCTATTTCACACTTGTTTTCCCTTCCTTCCTTCCTTACTTACTTCCATTCTTCCCTTCTTCCTTCCTTCACTTCTGTCTCCCTTTCTTTCTAACTTTGTTTCCCTCCTTCTTTCTTTCNCTTCCCTTTTTTCTTTCTTACATTTTTATTCTGATTAATCTGTCTTTCAAACTGTTTGCAACAACATATGGAAAAAATGATATGCCCTGTAAGAAGTTTTGAACAAAGAAAAGTTGTCAATATAACATAAAATCATAACGAAGTATTTAATGTTGTTTAAATATAATTTATAAATAATCCTAGAATAAAGAATAATACTGTTTAAAGTAAGGAGGCTTCAAAACCAAATTTACTTGCAGGAAAACTGTAGCATTTAAATTTCTTGCCTATTTTGCTTTAAATGGTGTAAACTATTTTCAAAGCAGATATTCCTCACAGTGCTTCCCTCCCTAGACATCTCCAAACTGACCTTTGGAAAAGCTGTTTATCTTGACATAGATGAGTCCCCAGGAACTTATCTGTGAATGACTTCATTTCGTATTCATAGACTAAGAAGGAGGACAGTATTTATTGCTGTTAGACAAAGAGCTTGACGTAAAGATGCATTTGGACTGAGACACAATTTTTGCTTCAGTGGATGGCCCATTAGATGGCCTCAAATGAGTTTTAGGGCGACAGAGTGTTGTGCGTGTAATGTATGCTGACCTACCTTCACTGCCTAGACTAGGTGGCAATGGCAATATCACATTGTTTGCGCAGTCCTTGGCTTGTGGAAGAAGCCAAGGCACAAACCATGGTGTGCTCTACATCCCCTGAACGCAGTCAAGCTATGCTGCTATTGCTGCTCCCCACATCTGGTATTTTACCACATTCTACTCACCTCCATGTTGCCACATGGATTTAATCTGGGAGACACCCAAGACAAAACTGGTTTATGTCTGATAGTCCCATCCTCAGGAATGAAAACGTTGAATCCTCAGCCTTGAGTCAGCATCACCGAAGTATAAGCACATATTTCCAGGTAGAACCTACAAAGTTAATCCTATTGTTGTGTCACTGTCAGTAATGTAATTTCTTTTTTTCCTTTCTTCTCCTCAAGAGGGACAGTTTGATGTAGAAAGATACATTTGTGTTTCCAAGAAAAATTTTGATTTCAATGAATTGCCATCTTTTACTGAAAAGTTTTTCCTTGGAAAATCCCAATTCTATTTTAGCCTTGAAAATACCTTCCAAGAGTGGTATTTTTAAACTTTATTTAAATGTTTCTTTAATTATTTTTAAAGAGACTGGAATTGTACACTCCAGGTAGCAACAGCCAAGATTATACATTTAAAAATTGGTTTTACATTTTTTTTCTCAGTTTTATTTTTTTTCATAACACGTCTTTACAGATTTACACAAAACATGACAGACATTCTTTTTCTTTTTCTTTTTCTTTTTCTTTTTCTTTTTCTTTTTCTTTTTCTTTTTCTTTTTGAAACTCTTCAGAAAGTTAGAACAAGGTCTTGTAGCGGATCAATTTTTTAAAAAAAAACAAACAAACATTTTTTTACCTGTTTTACAGAATAATTTAATTTTCCAGATAAAGTAAGACATAGTTACAACAGATGCAAAGAACAAAGGAGCAAAAGGGGAAAAAAGTGAAATATGATGAATAGAACACAGAATATTCATATTTAATACAAGGAAATTCCACATAATTACAATTAAAAATATTAGTATTCTGTTATACATGGTTAAAAGAAGATAACTTAAAAAGATCATTCACATCTCCTTGTCTAGGAATAAATACAATGAATGTTGCTAGGTGGAATGAATCAAATGATAGTAGGAAAAATACTGATACATGAGTAAATAAATTCTGTGAAAAATGCAAATCAATGAGAAGGGAAGGTAAACTAAGAGGGCATTACCAAGGATATGGGTAATTGCAGGCACACCAAACACTTTTTCATCTTACTGTGTTTCCTTGTGTTTATCAGGCAGATACACTTACACAATTTGTCTTTACACTGCAAAGCAATAGGTTATAAAACTCTGAAACAGACCATTTCTCCAGACAGCCCTCCCAGCCAAAAGGCATGTACAGAAATTGGCTAAATCTATCATTTTTTACAAGTTAGACTGGCCATTTATTCCTTTCAGTTACTTTAGGAAAGATCTTAAGGTTACGTTAAGGTCAGTGGCTCAGAGCCCAAGTCACAAAAATCTATATCGGAAAGGAAAGAGTAGCATCAAGGTATCCTGTCATCTAAATGGACTCCCCGGGAATTAGAGCTTGTTGCATAAGCTTCTCTGCATGAGGCACAAACCTGCAAGTACATCTCTAGTATGACATGGTCTACTCATAACCTGCAGAGACATTCCACGATGTGGCTGGGTTATACACGGCGGCATCACACACCAAGCTATCTTCATGAGTTTCCCAAGAGCCAGGAGCCTATCTCTTCACCAACGTGCTGCTCCTGTGGCACTTGCTTCACCAGCTACAAGCTTATGTTGCTGCTAACATGCAGGTTAGGTCCCTTAACTCCAGGTAGCATTGCTTTGTGAAGTCTGTGTGCAAAGCGGGAGGAGCAAGAGCACCCACAAAGTGTTTATGCTTAGTAGCTGAAAATGTTGCTATCCTAGCTTATATTGTGATAGTTCTCCAGTACAGACATGCTGATCATGGAGCTACGAGTGAGAAAACATTGTTGTTTTCTTTTCTGCACTAGAGGATGCTGTTCAATACTTTTCTATGACGTGTTTGAAAGAGAATGTTTAGCTGAATACCTGTACCTCTGCTCCTCTGAACAAATTTCTTTCATTAAAGAGGATAAAGAAATTCCTTTTGAAATTCCTTTCAATCCTACCTCTATCTGCCTCTGTGTTCAAGAAAAACACTAAGGTTTTTATCTAATTTGAATTTATTCTAATTCTTCCCTCAGTCCTTGACTTCAGTTTCACAGATACAGCTATTCTCTTCACCTTAACTCTGAGACAAATCCAGACCTCTCAGAGGGGTTCCCTGCTCACACTTCCAACACAGATGATACCAGAAAAGAAGAGAAAGGCAAGGCAGACATTCATTTAGTTACTGGAAGAAAGAAGAAGGCAAAATTTCTTTAGACATTGTGTGTGTTTTACCTCTGGTCTTTCTCTGCTGATGGAAAACCTTGTTTTGTTCCTGGAGATGGTGGAGTAAGATGTGATAAGCTTTTAAAAATTCCTGAATCGCTTCTTCAGGCCAAGACAAGAAACTAGCTATAAAGGACTTTACACTATGTAAAGACAATGACAGCTGTCAATCATGAGGCATTTGTGCTGGCACTCTGTGTTTTCCAGATTTCCAAGCAAACACTCTGTGTTCACCTTGTCTGACTTTCAGTCTGGTTAACATTTTGGAGCTTCCGAAAACAGGGATATCAAATGAGAACGTTCAAACTACTTGAAAATGTTTTGGAAATTCTACCTGAATTTCCCAAAACGTTGTTAAAGACATTTCCAGCAACAGGCTGGATCAAAGACCAAATCAAAATATGATCAATTCCAGTAACTTGCAGTGTATGACATTACTTCTTAGAAACAGATTCCAAGAGCCAAAAATAGTTGATTTTGGGGGTATTTCTCAATGAAAAAGAAAGATATTCAGACTATTGTTGAAAATAATAACTTCTGGACTAGGAAAAAATGAAAAAGCAAACAAACAAACATGAAGAGTGTGAATTTTCTCATAAGAAAGTCTAATTTCCAAAGATACAACTCTTTGTGCATACCAGTGGAATGTCTTCTGGAGCATGTGATATTAACTGTGATGTTAATTAAAGTGAGGTTTCTGGGACAGGATTTATTTAACAGATGTAGAATTTTGAAAAGACAAGTAGTAGTCACGTTATTATGGTGTTCTACATATATAGTTGAAGACTATTTGTAAGAATATGGTCTTTTATTGGATCTCCATATAAAGCTGGATAAACTTTTAGCCTCAGGGAAAAAAAAAATATGAAAAGAAGGAAAGAAAAGAAATCAAAATCCCCCTTCCTTTTTTTTTTTTTTTTTTTTTTTTTTTTTTTTTTTTTTTTTTTTTTTTTTTTTTTTTTTTTTTTTTTTTTTTTTTTTTTTTNACCAGAATGCAATGTAGTCAGTGAAAGGACTCTTAGCTTAATTATATTAGCAGCGTTTAATAAAATTATTCACTTTCTACAAAAATATACTCATCAGAATTTTACCTTTGGGACTAGGTAGTATTCTTAATCCCATTCCATTTTACTTTTTTTTAAAGTTGAAGTGACTGAAACCTTTTCCAACCTCACAGTCTCTGTGGAGGACAGGAGCAGATAGATCTGCTCTTTCAGAATTCATATGTGATGCATATTTTTTATTTTTATTTTTTTCTTTCAGGTGTCAGTAGTACAGCTGATGAGAGTTTTTTGTCTAAGCCAAGTTTTTGTAAACGTGTGTCCATTATTTCCATAAGGTTTTTTCTGTGAGGTGATCAAACACTAGAACAACTTGCTCAGAGAGGTTGTGGAGTCTCCCTCTCCGGAGGTACTCCGAACCCAATTGGACAAGGCCCTGGGTAACCTGCTCCAGCTGACTGCTTTGAGCAGTGGGGTTGGCCTCCTCCAAACTCAGCCATGCTGTATTTCTGTGGTACAGATTAGACAAGACTAGCTAAAGAAAATCTTCTCTATTGAATATACTTAAACATCTGCTTTATCAAAAAGGCTGTGTCACCGCTCTCTTATTGCTTCCAGCTGGTTGAAATTGAAATATGGACTTATCTTCTTTAAAAACCAAGTTTGTGATGGGTGATTTTACTTCCGAGTGGATTGCAACTCTCGCCAACATTACCAGGCTGCAGGGCTCAGCTCTTTCGCTCCTGGATGCTCCCATGCACTGTAGTGTTCTGCACTTCTATGCAATGCTCTATGTTTGATAGTAAATAATGAGGTCACGCTTCTACTCTTTGCCTCACCAGTGTACTTCAACTCAGCTACATATACAGGTAAGGCTGGAGGTGGCTGTAGTTTCCATTCTGGTAATTTTGTATCATTTATGCAGTAAGTAAAATAATAAGTAATTATACTATTTCTACTAGAGGAAAAAAAATTATATTATCTTACTCTTCTGAGCATCAAGAAGAAAATTCATCTGGACAAAACTCCTGTGATTTATGCTATACATGTTAAAACCCTAACTAGGGCAAGTCTTGAGTCATGACTGCAGTGCTGAATACACAATCATAATGGCCATATCAAGGATGGAAGAAACTATTTTCCTAACCATTTTTCTCATACTCAAAATTGGCAAGATCATTTTCACACAAATTCTCATAAAAATATAGCCTTTGGCAACAAGTCAAATTCTTAGCCTGAAAGTCTTTAGGATGATTGACAGTATTGACATGGTTCATTCTCCGTAAAATAATATGAAACCATACTCACAGGCCCTACAAGTACATACATCAGTATGTATGGCTAAAATACTCTATTTTTAAGTATAATTGTCAGCTAAGCAAACAGAACCATGAAATAAAAGCTGAAACCTGATCCTTTCACCAACTGCAACCTAGAGAAAGAGCTTAACTGTGCACTTTGTACAAACATTGCATAATATATACTGAAGACCAAGACATATTTTAGATAAGATATTGTGTTTGTCCATTACATGGTAAATATTGACTCTGGCCAGAGTCCTGTGACAGGAGTTGAAGTTAAAATGAAGTCTTTAAAGAGAATAAGAACCTAGTGTTCCATCCTAGAACAGGTCAAAGGTGTATTTAACTGTGTCCTACATACAGAAGTGGCAAAGAGAATATAACAATAGAATGCTATCGGAATACCCAATATATAAAGATAATTCCCCCAAATAGTTTCCAAGTCCCCAGCAATATGTGACCTAAAGACATCTTGAATTTTGAAATACTTGTATTTAACAGTTCTCTGAGAATTTCTCTCCCACAAGCTTGTTGCTGCCCTCTGAAAACTCTTCTGCATTCAGCACCATGTCATTGTGCAGCAGGGATTTTCTGGAGCTGGTTAGATTCCTTTAGGATTAATCAAGAACTATGACTATTCTAGCTTATAGCATGGAGAATCTTCATTTTTGTAACAGCTGGAATAATAAATTTGTTAGTTCACTACTTAAAAAAAGTTATGTATGGATCATTGTTTATAGATTGTAAACCTTTGCGATCAAAGTACTGCTGATACACTTATTCCATCCCTGTATGTCAACCTGCCAGCATGTTTCCATTTCACGCTGAGACCCGAAGTGGCAACTTTTTGACAAGTTATTCTAGTCCATTTTCTTTTATTATGGAAAAGCAGATGTCTGAGATGTACACTCTTCTTAGAGGCCATCTACCTGGACTTGTGCAAAGCGTTTGACACTGTCTCACTTGACATCCTGGTCGTTAAATTGGAAAAGCATGGTTTTGATGGACGGACCACTCACTGAATAAGGAACTGTCTGATGGTCGCACCCAGAGAGCTGTAGTCAATGTCTCAATGTCCAAATGGAGACTGGTGATGAGTGGCGTCCCTCAGGGATCGGTACTGGGGCCGGTGTTGTTTGCCATCTTTGTTGGCAACATGGACAATGGAATCGAGTGCACCCTCAGCAATTTTGCGGATGACACCAAGCTGTGTGGTACTGTTGACATGCTAGAGGGAAGGGATGCCATCCAGAGGGACCTGGACAGGCTGGAGAGGTGGGCCCATGCCAACCTCATGAAGTTCAACAAGGCCAGGTGTATGGTCCTGCACCTGGGTCAGTGCAATCCCAAGCACAGATACAGATTAGGCAGAGAATGGCTGGAGAGCAGCTCTGAGGAGAAGGATTTGGGGGTGTCAGTTGATGAAAAACTCAACATGAGCCGACAATGTGCGCTTGCAGCCCAGAAGGCCAACTGCATCCTGAGCTTCAACAAGAGAAGCAGGGAGAGGGAGGTGATCCTGCCCCTCTACTCTGCTCTTGTGAGACCCCACCTGGAGTGCTGCATCCAGTTCTGGGGCCTCCAACACAAGAAGGACATCGAGCTGTTGGAGGGGGTCCAGAGGAGGGCCACAAAGATGACCAGAGGGCTGGAGCACCTCCCCTACAAAGGCAGGCTGAGAGAGTTGGGGTTGTTCAGCCTGGAGAAGAGAAGGCTCCGGGGAGGACCTGATAGTGGCCTTCCAGTACCTGAATGGGGCCTACAGGAGAGCTGGGGAGGTACTCTTTAGAAGGGTGCGTAGCAACAAGACAAGGTGTAATGGCCACAAACTGGAAGAGCAGAGATTTAGGCTAGATATTAGCAAGAAATTCTTTGCTGGGAGGGTGGTGAGACACTGGAACAGGTTGCCCAGAGAGGTTGTGGATGCCCCTTCACTAGAAAGTGTTCAAGGCCAGGCTGGATGGGGCTCTGAGCAACCTGGTCTAGCAGGAGGTGTCCCTGCCCATGGCAGGGGTGTTGGAACTAGGTGATCTTTAATGTCCCTTCCAGCCCAAACTATTCTATGATTCTATTATTCCTCCATCACACTGAGCCTATTGGTCTGATGCTCAGTGACACTGCAAAGTGTGTTCATACTATCTCCCACCAAATGAAGATGCCCTCAGATTGATTAGGCTACCCGTTATTTTGGGGACCTCCTGCAGTTCATCCAGCTCAGCTGAGTAGTGGAGGTATACCTTTGCTAAAACTCTGGATTCTGTAACGGAGCCTTCACTATTCACCATAGCTTTTGGTTATTTAAGGGTATATATCTGTTATTTTTAAATGTGAAAGTAATACTGACATTTAATGATAGTGTGCTTAAAGATAATCATCCGATAGAATCATAGAACACCCTGAGTTGGAAAGGACCCCCAAGGATCATCTTTGTGCTGTTGTACATGAGCAGCTGAGCAGCTTCCGCTATACGAAGAACTCTAAGGCCACCGAGGAGGCATTTGTTGATGTTCTCTTGCATAAGGGTGAATTTTCCAACCATTCTAAATCCACTGATTATTTGAAAGAGTAAGGAAAAACATCTCACTTGTCAAAAAAACAACTCACTTGCCATGGATAGGGATATAAATGATGCTTCCTGAGAAAGAATATATACATTGAATAGTAAAACCTGTGCATTACATCTTATATCAATGCCACTTCTTTTACATGGTGCTAGTGACTGCAGGAATCCTTTTAAGGAAAAGCATAGACGGAAAATGGACAAAAATGTAAAGCAGACAATTTGCAGCAACCACTTTTGGATCAAGTTTAAAATATAATGTGTATTGCAAAGCCTGAGAGATAAACAGAGCTATTAAAGCAATCAGTTCTAGAACTCTGATGAGGAGTGCAGTTGCATGATATGCTGGAGAAAAGTCAATGTTGCAGGTAAGTGTAGTAATTTTCAGACTACACCTGTTGTTGTAGGGATTGCAGAGTACATCAGATTTCAATGCTAAACATAATGCTAAACAGAGTGTTCATTTACTGGGCAGGATTTTAATTAATCACATACAGAAGAATCTAATGTTCAAGCTTCACAATATGCCATCTTAAAGAAGTATTTTATTTCCCCTTTTATTGTCAGATTCTTGTGTGACTCTCTAGAAGGTGTTGTGATCTGGAGACAGCTGTAAAATATCGCTACTCGGAATTAGGGCACAAACGAGGCCGAATGTCAATCAGGAATCGATGTTTTCTTATATGCGAGAGAGAGAGAGAGAGAAAGGCGGAAGAAAGCAAGCAAGATAGTCGCCACCGTGGGATGTCTCCAAGGAGTCCGGCAGCGTCGGTGAGTAGCACATGTTCAAGCAGCAGTGGAAGGGGGTAAAGGAGAGCCCCCTCCCATGCAGGATTAGTGGGCTTTATGGTGTCTCAGCACCCCTGCATCTCGCCTCATTTGTTGGCTGTGCAGTTTTTTGGTGGGAGATCAAAGCAGCAAAGGTATTTGTAAAAGGTAATAATAGGCTGTTTATTGTGAGATCAACAGGCGCAGCTAGAAGCAGCAAAAGGCAAAAGCAAAAGCCAAAAAGCAAAAGCTGAAAAAACTGTTTATGATGCAGTTTCTTACATTATGTATGTTCTTGAGGCAGTCACGCGCTCTCTGGTGATTCTTTGGCAAGTTACAACTGGGTATATTAAAATTATATGGCCCTAGCTACAACATTTGATTGGTGTTTAATTACTGGGCAATCACGCCTTGTTATCCTTCAGTAAGTCCATTGGCATTCTCGAGAGGTGCCTTCCTTATCTTGTTGTCAGGGATACGCTGATAACGTTCCTCTTTCCAGCCAATACAGCCGAACTGTTCACAAGCTGGGCTGCTCACGTCTGCTGCTCTGTAAAAAAATGCTTTGCAACAGTTTTTCTCTCCAGAAAGGTTTGTCACATTGCATCAGGCTCAGCAGGCCAGCTGCTTGTTCAGGGTGTGGTTTGCAGGACTGGAGAGGCACGGGTCCCAGTTTCTCACCCATCTTCGCAAATGCGGGATTGCGCAGTTTACCCTCTGGACACATTGTATCGCTCAGTGGAGATCGCAGCATCCAAGTCTTGGCCAGGGAATTCGAGAGCCTAACTCTCCACTCCGGACCACCACTTTTCATCTCAAAGTCCCATGGCTGGCAAATTCTGAGCTTTGTAAAGGCCCAAGCTTGTTCATCGTCTTAACCAATGGAGGCATTAAGAAACATAACAAAAATGCTTGAGACATTGTATAAATCAACCGCTACACAAGGCTAAGGGGTATTGCACCTGGACACCCTTTTAAAGGGTGTATTAATTCAGGCCGCTTCTTAGGGGAATGTTTTCTGCCCTAGTTACATTTCCATCCAATTATGATTCAAATGAATGGATTTTTTCATTGAACTTGTTGGAAATTGAATTAAATATGTATTAAATGCTGATTAAAAAAAAAAATCCCCTTAACACATCTGTAGCTCAATTTGTTTATAGATATCTCTGTATGGTCAGAATATAAGACTCTGTCTCTGCACCTTTGGCTGATTTTGATGCATAATTACTGCCAAAGTTTGCTCTCTAAATTCTGTGCCAGTCTTTATGCTTTTATTTTATCAGCAGAATCCGAACCTTATTAACACATAGCATGCCAGCTTGAGTCTCCTGTTTTTTCTTAGCCTAATAAACATGCGTAATAAACCAAACAGCTCATGTTTATATGTACCATTCTTAAGCACTGCTTTGTGACTGGTTTTGTCAGAATACAATAAAACTACAGTTTACTGTTGCCTTTGACATAGTTTCATGGATTTCTCACACCTCCTACACCTGCCTTGCTGTAAGGTCTAGTTCTGGATTGAGAGCAGGCACGAGAGGGCTGTGACGAAACAGCTGGAGAAGCACAAGGTGAACCCTTAGCCATAATTTTGCTGGTTGCATCACTGAGTGGTGTCCTTGAGTAACTAAGAGATAACAGTTTTCTTGATAATGTTGGGAGTATTTGCAATTGCTAATGATTGCTTTACACATTAACCCACTACTGTAAGGAACAGAGTGGAAAACGATATTTGCTTGACTAACCTGAATGTGGCTGGAAGTTCTTGCCCTAGTCTTGGGTTCTGACTACTTTTCTCTCTTCACAGGTCTTCTCTGAAACCCAAAGTGAAGCTCTATTCTCTAACTTGGAGACTTTTGCTTGAGGTTTCCTGGGAACCCAAGTCACCTTGCTATGCCATGTCCGTGGTAGATAGCTTCTGTGGGAGCATTGTGTCTCTGGTCTGGCTGTGGAAGCCTGCTGAGGTCTGAGCAGGATATTAGCCTCTGGAGGCTTACCAGGAAGCCCAAGAGAAACTTCCCAGCTGAACTTCAGCCACTCTTCCAGAAACAATCCGTGCCTGAGCACAAGCTGTTTTCTTAGTGTCAGAACACCATGAACCATGGAGCCAGCCTGGGTCCAGTGCTGCACCCAGAGCCCTAGGAAATGCAGCAGAAACATCTGGAGAAGCTCTGCATGTAGACATCTCATGTTTTCTCAGTGTTTGTTAGGTGTGACACTGCCAAAAATTTGTGCTGCTAAGCTCATCCTGAAGCAGCAGAAGAGTATATATCACTAAATTATGTATTTGAGCTTTTAAATGTTACTCCCACACTACCATTAATCTTAGTCTGGCTAAAATGACGATAAGTAATCATGAACAGAGTATTTCTAGGAGAGAGAAATACACATTATTATTTTCCTCCCTATTCTCTTACATCAGCTCCTCAATTCTCTACCCCCATCTCTGTCCTCTATGAGGGTGGGAGGGTATGGATGCAGAGTCCTACACACTCCTCCATTTCCTTTCTTCCAACAGTACACCACAGTCCTTAATCTCCTCCAGAACACACAATGTGGAGTGCACTCAGCACAGTCCTTTGGAGGGCAGGAAGAGGGGGGAAAAAAAAAAAAAGTGGTAGATCATGAGCCAAGAGTAAATAGGATGAGCTATTGGTAACATCCAAGTTGGCCTGGTAGCAAGCTGTTCAGCATCTGGATTAGCCTACAGACTGGCAGTTAAACTTTCTGAAGGATTAATTTACAGTGTTAAAACTGCCTGAAGGATTCATTTATAGTAGCATGACTGGGACTCAGCAAAATCTATGGAGAAATATGTTTTGAAACAAATAAGGGAAAAACACTGTAGTTAATTTTGTGTTACTTTCTAGTTCTAAAGCTAAAATATTTAAATATAATAAATATCTTTGATAAGTTTAGTGAAAAAACAGTTAAAATATGATCTATAAGAAAATAATTGTTATCTCTGTGAAAACATACAATTTTTAGTTCATGTTTAAGACTCAAATTGCATATTTCCAGCTCCCATAGGGATATATACACTTACATCTTATATGCTATACAGAGCATGTTTGCTTAAATATCTTGATTTGAGTATTACTGTTCATATACTGTTAGTAAAAATCATAATTTTTTTTTCCAAGAATGTAGGACATTTTTTTTTTTTTTGTGTGTGTGCACCTGAATATACTGTTTCAAGACACCTCTTTAATCAACTTTATTTAACATCTATTACATTTGCAGTATATGTTTGGCCGTATTTTTATTGCCACATTACACTTTGTATGACATAATTACTTCCCTACTAAAGACTCCAGAAGTTAGACTGTTGCAGAGGTGCAGACCACAGTTAGGATTAACAAAAAGTTTGCAGAAAACAGGATATAAGCAAAAATCAAAAAGTCCTCCGAAACAGCACTGAATGTTTTGTAAGGCTTTGACATTCCTTGTCCCCTTTTGCCTGTTTTTTCCCCCTTCCTCTTTAACTTTTAATGACATGTTGTGTCAATAAATAACTATAGAATCATAGAATCATCTGAGTTGGAAGGGACCTTTAAAGGCCATGCAGACCAACTGCCCTGCAGTGAGCAGGGACACCTACAGCTGGGTCAGGTTGCTCAGAGCCCTGTCCAGCCTGACCTTGAAGGTCTCCAGGGACGGGGCACCCACCACCTCTCTGGACAACCTGTGTGACTGCTTCACCACCCTTAGTGTAAAAAACTTTTTCCTTACATTCCGGTGAAATCTCCCCTCTCTCAGTTTGAAACCATTTCCCCATGTCCTATCACAACAGACCCTGCTAAAGAGTCTGTTCCCTTCTTTCTTGTAGCCCCCCTTAAGATACTGAAAGGCAGTTATAACGTCTCCCTGGAGCCTTCTCTTCTCCAGGCTGAACAGCTCCAACTCTCTCTGTCCTC